>OY757191.1:71581413-71685287 GCA_963583895.1 Melanophora roralis
ACACTCTACAAGCAGAAGAAGAATATTACAAAACAAAATATGATTAAAGCTTAAACATAATTGGATTCCCTTGTGACTATATTGTTGTTGCGCCAACCATTTACTGAGTGTTTGTAGGTTTTAAAACTATAAATTTCAGGTTTGTTTTGCAAACAAATCCTATTATGTTTGGCCTGCTATCATAATGGTTTGTAGGCAATCATATCAGACATTTCAAAAGCGGTACTCATATAATGACTTTTTCATCACTTTATTATCTGCTTATTTTTATTTTTGTTAAACTTATTGTTTTAGGATAAATTTACGCTTTTTTATTCTGGCTTAAATTCATTATATTATTTTGTTTTTTATATTAAAATTAATTTATATTCTTCCCTTAATGTTAAATGAAACTTTTTATTTAAGCAAATAGCAAACAATTGTTTTTATCAAACACCAATAACAATTTTATGCTTTTGTCAACAAAATTTGATTGCAGAGAAATACATCATAGCTGTCGTAATCATGTGGCACCATATTATTTCTCTGCGTGTATACGAAACAAGACGGCCTAAGTAAAACTATCTTCTTTAAGCATTTTTTTGTTACCAAGAGACTACGTGTTTTTTTTCATATTTATTTATAACAGCTAAAGACTAAATAAGCTTTCTTTGTAATACATTCGGTTTTTGTTTTATGTGCCAAAACTAATAAATCGTTTGCTAAGCTTGTGTGAATTCCACAAAAACAAAACTAATTTTTTCCACTTTTTCTAGTTGCTAAAAAAAATCTGGCTGTTAACACATGTTTTACGGGTTTTCGTTTTTCCCTTGATTTTTGTTTTTTTATTTATTTTCCTGGAATAACCTACATCACCTCAACAACCACATAAGACAACAAAGGGCAAACGCAAATACAGAAAATGGCAAATCCGAATGTTTTATTACAAAACAACTAACTAGCTGTTATTAAAAAAAATTAAGGCAAAGGAGTGTTTTCAAATTAACTCTTTCTCATTATTTGTCTTAACTTGTACAAGTACTTTTATAAGTTAGTAATGCCCTGTAGTCTACAAGAACAAACATAAAAGTGCTAAGAACTAAATTTTTGCTCATTTATACTTATGTGCAAAATTCCACATTATGGTCTAACATTCAGGTAAAAATGGATTTTATTTAGCTTTAAATTATACCTTAAGCCCAAACTAACGTTTCATGGAAAACTTATTAGTTCTAATACACAATTTAGTGACACTTTACAGGAGCAAGTGTTGTAAATGCAAAGCTAAAGGTCCTGCATTTATGACTCTAATATCTTAAGTTGTTAGCTTTTACTAATGTTTGACAAATAATTGGGTAAATAAAGCAAATGAGAGGAATTACTATAAGGAAGTTAGCTTCTTCCATACAAAAGTTTGAATACAAACCAAGCATCCATGAATTTTTTTAAATTTTTTCAAAATTACTTTTAAAAATATTTAAGAAATTCTAAATGAAAAACTTCGATTCTGTTTTTTGATTATGTCTACTTAAACCTTCAAAACTTTATTGCGATGCTATCGGCCAAATGAGCGCCGTCACAACTGCTTGCAATACGGGCTCGTTTGATGGCATTTTTCATCACTTCAACGCAAACTTCAGACGACATATTCTCACACTCGTATCGAACGTTGTCTCTGAGGGCTTCCACGGTATCGCGCTTGTTCGCGTAAACGCATGGCTTTAAAAAACCCCACAAAAAAGTTTGGAACGGTTAAATATGGCAATCTTGCGGACATATTTAAATTGCCAAAACGAGAGATGAGACGGCCCGGAAACGCCGCCTTCGAAATAACGATTGTGGCTCACGCAAAGTATGCCGCTGCTCCGGCCTGTTGAAACGTCATATCCTCTAGTCCTAATTTGTTCAATTGCGGCAGAAAAAACTTGGCTAGCATGGCCCCATAGCGTGCACCATTCACTGTTGTCATTTGACCAGCGGCGTCCTCAAAAAATTTGTTCCTGACTCCTCCAGCTTGAACAGCGCACACTGGAGTCACTTTAAGCGGGTGTAATGGCTCCTCGTGCATAGCTTATTGATTTTTGGTGCCCCAGAAGCGAGGTGGAAATAAGCCTCATCAATCAATATGATTTTGGTCAAAAAATCATCCACTTTGGCCTCGATATTGGGGATGGCACTAATGTAGTTTACAAGCATTTAGCGGTCGACAGGCAGCAGCTTATGCACGTCCTAGATTTTTTTTAGAAACATTCGCAGGTCTCTGACCAAAATTTTTCTTAAGGACGACCGGCTGATTGCCTGATCGATGTTTCTGGCGGCAGCTCACCATCCTCGCCAACAGCGGCAATATTCTCCGCAAAACGGGCGCTCTGGGGCCGTTCACCCTTGGCAACGTTTCGTGTAGACCCATATTCTTTAAGGTTGGAAGTCAAACGGCTCAGTGTTTGCGCAGTCGATGGTGGACGACCGGGAAATCGGCGACGGAATTCCCGCTGCGACAACTACACAGACGAATTGTAACGCAAAAAAATAGACAAGATTATTCCGCGTTCTAGAGGAGTGTATTGCTTTTTCACTTGTATTCTATATCTGTCTAGTTCACAAATGTCAAAATATTGACCGCCATTTGCAAAAATAAAATCATCTTTCAATAGGATGATTTGTTTAAGCTCACCTTGTATAAATCGGTCCTTACTTGCTTATTACAAGGACACCTTAACTCCCAGCCAGATAAACGTAATGATCGACAAACATATTTTATTTGGTTGTAAAGGGGATTTTGTTTTGACCGTTTCTGATTAAAGATGGATCTTTAGTTATAAAAACTTAAAAGAAACATTTTAAATTGTCTTTACAAAAAGTTTTAAAATCTTACTAATTTCAAACCAGTTATGAGTGGTCTTCAATAACAGTTACCACAATCTCAATTATAAATGAATAACTTTCTAATTTCCGGTATTTACTTAACAAAGCGTTATTAACTCGTTGCTGCTAATAATGTTTGTTTTATATGTAGTTGGTACGTGATCGAGATGCACAATTCAGAGTGATTTGTTTATTATTTATGTTATTTTAGTTTTCATAAAGCGAATTTCCCTTAATTCGCTAAGATATTTTGAAAGGAAATTTATGTTTGTATATGTATGTGTGTGTGTACACATGTACAGGTCATGATTAAAACGCTGCCAGTAATTAGGAAAAGTGATGTTAATGAAACTGTTTCTACAACGACAAAGCAGTAAAATAATAATGAAAAAGTCCTTTTTACTTGCACTCATACATACACACGTACATATTTATGTTCTTGGAAAATATAGTTTAAGTAATAAAAAAGTTCTTCAGAAAATATATAAAAATTGCAAATTAATGGATTAGCTTAATAAAATGCAGACGTTGTTTTTTAAAGTATTTTGTAAATAAATATTTAATTAATCCTGTTTTTAAACTGTTTACATGCATTAGTGTAAATATTTTAGGTTAAAAGTCCATAAGTTACTTTCAGCATTTAAGTGAACACTTGAGTTTTTTTTAGGGCTGACAATTGTCTGTCACATGTATGGCACACATGGCTCACTTAAAATTAAAAGCACCAACAAGCTATGCACACGTTAAACCTAAAACCACCAACTGTCATACAAATTTTTTTTAATGGTCCATTTCTTCACATAGCTATCCGGAATAAGCTTATTGGGGAATGTCTTCCACGAATATTACGCTATCGCTGCAAAATTTTGTATTTGCTTAAAACCGTATGCCACCATCCGTCGTACTGAATTGAAATGTTATCGGCCCATAATCTATCAAGGGTCCCACAGAAGTCCTAATTTTAAAAATACCCCTACCTTACACATTTTTTATACCCTTCACATAGTGATAGGGTATATATCACTTTGTCATTCCGTTTGTAATTTCTTTATTATTCATTTGCGACCCCATAAAGTATATATATTCTGGATCCTTATAGATAGGGAAGTCGATTTAGCGATGTCCGTCTGTCCGTCTGTCCGTCTGTCCGTCTGTCCGTCTGTTGAAATCAAGTTTCCGGAGTCAAATAAAAAGATACAGACCAGTTATAGGTGTCAAACTATTAAAAATATCCTGGAGACAATCGCTATTTAAAATCAATAAAATCGGTTCACTATTGACCGAGATATAAGCGAAAACCCAGAGTAACCCATTTTTTTAGGACAAAATCCGTGCATATATCCCTATATATCTCAGTAAGTATAGTCACTCTTGCCACAAAACTTGGCACGGATACTCCTAAAGAAGGGACCCAAATAATGGAAAAAATTTTTTTAGATAGGACCAGGGGAAGGGGTATTTTTTCTACAATTGCACAAATTTGGTGAAATATTTTATGCGCTATATCTCGTAAACTATAACAGCTATCGACTTAAAATGTTCCACAAAAAGTAATTGCAAGCTAAGGGCTACGCGCTAAAGAAAAAATTTTTTGGGTGGGGGCAAAAAAAGGGGTAGCTCCCATACAAATCGACAATTATTATCAAATATTCGATACGCTATATCTCAGAAACTATAACAGATATCGAAATGAAATGTTCTACAAAAAGTAATTGCACGCTAAGGGCTACGCCTTAGAGAAAAAATTTTTTGGGTGGGGGCAAAAAAAGGGGTAGCTCCCATACAAATCGACAATTATTTTCAAATATTCGATACGCTATATCTCGGAAACTATAACAGATATCGAAATGAAATGTTCTACAAAAAGTAATTGCACGCTAAGGGCTACGCCTTAGAGAAAAAATTTTTTGGGTGGGGGCAAAAAAAGGGGTAGCTCCCATACAAATCGACAATTATTATCAAATATTCGATACGCTATATCTCGGAAACTATAACAGATATCGAAATGAAATGTTCCACAAAAAGTAATTGCACGCTAAGGGCTACGCCTTAGAGAAAAAATTTTTTGTGTGGGGGCAAAAAAAGGAGTAGCTCCCATACAAATCGACAATTATTATAAAATATTCGATACGCTATATCTCGGAAACTATAACAGATATCGAAATGAAATGTTCTACAAAAAGTAATTTCACGCTAAGGGCTACGCCTTAAAGAAAAAATTTTTTGGGTGGGGGCAAAAAAAGGGGTAGCTCCCATACAAATCGACAATTATTATAAAATATTCGATACGCTATATCTCAGAAACTATAACAGATATCGAAATGAAATGTTCTACAAAAAGTAATTTCACGCTAAGGGCTACGCCTTAAAGAAAAAATTTTTTGGGTGGGGGCAAAAAAAGGGGTAGCTCCCATACAAATCGACAATTATTATCAAATATTCGATACGCTATATCTCGGAAACTATAACAGATATCGAAATGAAATGTTCTACAAAAAGTAATTTCACGCTAAGGGCTACGCCTTAAAGAAAAAATTTTTTGGGTGGGGGCAAAAAAAGGGGTAGCTCCCATACAAATCGACAATTATTATCAAATATTCGATACGCTATATCTCAGAAACTATAACAGATATCGAAATGAAATGTTCTACAAAAAGTAATTTCACGCTAAGGGCTACGCTTTAAAGAAAAAATTTTTTGGGTGGGGGCAAAAAAAGGGGTAGCTCCCATACAAATCGACAATTATTATCAAATATTCGATACGCTATATCTCGGAAACTATAACAGATATCGAAATGAAATGTTCTACAAAAAGTAATTTCACGCTAAGGGCTACGCCTTAAAGAAAAAATTTTTTGTGTGGGGGCAAAAAAAGGAGTAGCTCCCATACAAATCGACAATTATTATAAAATATTCGATACGCTATATCTCAGAAACTATAACAGATATCGAAATGAAATGTTCTACAAAAAGTAATTTCACGCTAAGGGCTACGCCTTAAAGAAAAAATTTTTTGGGTGGGGGCAAAAAAAGGGGTAGCTCCCATACAAATCGACAATTATTATCAAATATTCGATACGCTATATCTCGGAAACTATAACAGATATCGAAATGAAATGTTCTATAAAAAGTAACTGCACGCTAAGGGCTACGCCTTAAAGAAAAAATTTTTTGGGTGGGGGCAAAAAAAGGGGTAGCTCCCATACAAATCGACAATTATTATCAAATATTCGATACGCTATATTTCGGAAACTATAACAGATATTGAAATGAAATGTTCTACAAAAAGTAATTGGGCGAGAATGCCTACGCTTTAAAGAAAAAAAATTTTGAGTGGGGGCAAAAAAAGGGGTAGCTCCCATACAAATTAACAATTTTTATTAAATTTTCGATATGCTATATCTCGGAAACTATAACAGATATCGAAATAAAATATTCTACAAAAAGTAATTGGGCGAGAATGCCTACGCTTTAAAGAAAAAATTTTTCGAGTGGGGGCAAAAAAAGGGGTAGCTCCCATACAAATCGACAATTATTATAAAATATTCGATAAGCTATATCTCGGAAACTATAACAGATATCGAAATGAAATGTTTTACAAAAAGTAATTGGGCAAGAATGCCTACGCTTTAGAGAAAAAATTTTTTGAGTGGGGGCAAAAAAGGGGTAGCTCCCATACAAATTAATAATTATTATAAAATATTCGATACGCTTTATCTGGGAAACTATAACAGCTATCGACATCAAATGCTAAACAAAAAGTAATTGAACAATAAGGCCTACGCTTCAAAGACAAATATTTTTGAGTGTGGGCAGAAAAAGGGGTAGCATACATATTAACAATTTTTGTTAAATTTTCGATATGCTATATCTCAGAAACTATAACATATATCGAAATCAAATGTTCTACATTAAGGGCTACGCTCTGAAGAAAAAGATTTTCGGATGGGGGGTGAAGAAGGGGTAGCTCCCATACAAATTAACAATTTGTATAAAATTTTCGATACGCTACTTCTGGAAAACTATTACAGCTATCGACTTCGAACATTCTACAAAAAGTAATAATCAAATAATTCATACATTTTGGTGAAAAAGTTGGTAAAGAGCAGGGGGACTAGAACATTTAATAAGTTTTATTAACCTTTAAATATATATAATGTCGAAAACTTCAAAAACTCTCGACCTCAAATCTTTTTCATCTATTTCTATTATTCATACGAACGTTAAAATTTTGTTACTTTTTCTATGGGCTTTAAAACTCGCACAAGGTTTTTTATTATATTATTTGCAGTACAAAATTACTCGGCTGGGTATATTTAAAGACCAATGTGAAGGGTTTATAAGATTCGGCACAGCCGAATATAGCGCTCTTACTTGTTATATTTGTATATGTTGCTATTTAATATACAGGGTGTCCGCCGGCAAGGCAAACTGCTTCGTTTTGCCGCCATTTTGATAAACATTAGTCTTGACAGTAGACGTAGAGACGTCAATCATCGTTTTTTATGAAAACTCATAAAGAGTGACGAGGCACGTTTCCATTTGAATTTATGTGTAAATAAGCAGAAGAGTCGGTTCTGGGCAATGAAAGCCCCTCAGATTATTCACCAGTCACCTTTTCATCCAATAAAAGTGACAGTTTAGAATGCAATTTGGTCAGGAGGAATCATTGGACCTTACTTTTTTGAAACTGAAAACAGCGAAATGGTAACTCAATGGGGAGCGATATTGTGATATGATTGAAAACTTGTTAATGCCACAGCTGCATGCTTTGGACTTGGTTAACCTGTGGTATCAACAGGACGGTGCCACATCGCACACAGCCAGGATTTCAATGGAACTACTTGGAGACCTCTTTCCACAACAAGTTATTTTAAGAAATGGTGGATACCTACACGGTATCCTGATTTGACTGTTCCGGGCTTTCTTTTTTTTGGGATATTTAAAAAGCAAGGTTTATGCAAAAAAATCAGAAATTCTGAAGAAAACCAAGCAAAATAATCGTAATGAATTTAATGAAATACCGCGTGAAATGTGTGAGAATGTAATGAAAAATGTGCTCAAAAGGGCTCGCATTTGTGGGACTAACAGAGGCAGACATTTATCTGATATTGTATTTCATAAAAAATTGCCGACATTAAGTAAAACGTTCATCAATAAAAGATCCATTCTCTTTCATTTAATCAAAAATTATAAACAAACAAAGTAGTATATCTTGCCGGTGGACACCCTGAAAATAAATTGTGGTGTAAGGTATAATATAGTCGGGTTTGACCCAGTATAACTTCCTTACGTTTTATTCTGTCTTAAAGCTTAAAAGGAATATTTTGCTTACACTATATAAACATACAAATATGCCTACATATGAAAGCATAAACATGAACATTACGCTACCGTAATTTAAAAAAAGCCCTAACTCGTATTTTTTTAAGCCGCGATTTTTTTTCTAATTATGATATATGAGCAGACCATTTATCGAAAAAAATTAAAACCTGGACTTATAAAAAAATACGAGTTAAGGCCTTTCTATATTAAGTTAACGATACATGGTTTGTTTGAATATGTATTGTATTTGAGTCCTTCTAAATCTTTCTGTTATATTTTATTTTTGCTTATGTTTTATTTTATTGTTTATATTTGATTATCCTTTTTTTTCTTTTTGACACACATATTACACATTAGAAAAGTTCTCAATCACGAGTAATACCCTTTACATATTGATGGGGGTATACATGCACTCAAAATATTTTGTAGGTTAATTAAAAACCAGACCGCTTACATTTTATTTAAATTTGAAAATTTTTTTTCACTTGTTTTTGAATGCAAATTTTTTAACTAAAAAATTTTGTAAAATTTAATAAATTGCTTTTAGTTCACCCTAGAGAAAATAAACTACAAAATTGTTTGTTTGAAAATTATTAAAATTTATTAAAAAAAAGCAAAAATTATATATAAAACCTTTACCAAATCCACTTATTTTCGGGTATTTCGGGTTTTTTCCAACAACTAACACTTGTATTTAAAAATTAAATTTCTTTGTAACACGGAATTTAGACTATGTTACTTGTAACATGACTATTTTCTTATTTTGTTTTAAGGTAACTTCCAAAACTTCCAAACTTCAAGAATTTACATTATGTTACTAGAAACTTGTCTCTTGTTTATATTTTGTTTTGGTTTCATTGTTTATTCTTCTTCTTGAACGTTCCGACCATGGTACAATTACCTTACAATTACCTTAATTGTAATGTACAATTACCTTAAAGGTAATTGTACCATGGCATATACGAAAGAGAATTAAGAAAAAACGAAAACGTAAAAAGAGAAACGTCAAAAAGAAACATTAAAAACAGAAATAGTGTTACTTTTGTAACTGCTCTGCTTTCTCTACCCAATTTGCCAACAAAAACATGTAGCATGTTACAGTAACGTGTTACAAGTAACACAGTCTAAATGCCGTGTAAAATAACAATATTTTTATTTATTTTTCTTTTTACGAAAAACTTTCTAAACAAGCGACAACTAGTTAATGTAAAAATATTTAAATTGTATCCATTTGTCATTTTTTAATTTTTCCGAAATTTATTTTCCATCCCATTAATTATAAAACCAAGTATTTGGAGCCCAACTTAAGCTATTTCAAATATCCCTGAATTATCATTATTATTTGGAATCATTTAGGTTGAAAAACACTTTAAATTTAATTTATTTCTTAATTTTTGCTTTTTTGTAAACTTCTTTTCATATATTGTTGAAATACATTTATAAAAAATTATTCGTTTTATTATTTTCAACATCGTATATGAATAAGCGTGCAGGAATTTTTTGCTGTTAAACATTTCAAAATAAAAAACTAGATCAGAACAAAAAACAAATCGATTTTATATATAAACATTGGCCCGGCCAATTTGTTTTGCAAAAAAAAAACAAATTCAAATATATATTATCATTAAAAGCATTAAAACAAAAATCGAAATTAAAAAAAATTTGCCGGCAGGCAAACAAATGTATGTATAAACAAATATATTTTTGAAACTTAACATATGGCCCAACGATTTTATTTTACTTAAACACAAATAAATAGAAATAAAAAGTAAATCTTTTTTTTATTATTAATATACCAATGGATTGAAAAATTATATTCGTTTAATTTTATTTTTAATTATTTCAAATATATTACATATATATAGAAACGCTCATACTTACTTACTTACTTAAGTGGCTATTACAGAACGTTTGTTCCATTAGCCGAACGTAGAATCGATTTCCACTCGCTTCGATCTTCTGCGCTTCTTCTCCAATTTCTGACACCAAGTTTCGAGATGTCTTCTTCAACTTGATCCCTCCATCGGAGTTTCGGTCTTCCCCTTCTGCGTGATCCATCACCAGGTTCGCATTCAAAAGATTTCCTAGCTGGAGCATCTTCGTTCATTCTCACAACATGACCTAGCCAACGTAAACGTTGAATTTTTATACGCGTAACTATGTCAATGTCGGCAAACAGCTCATACAGCTCGCGGTTCATACGACACCGGTATTCTCCGTCAACGCAGACCGGTCCATAGATCTTTCGAAGAATTTTCCTCTCGAACACTCCAAGCACTGTCTCATCTGCTTTCGCAAGTACCCATGCTTCAGAACCATATATAAGCACGGGTAGTATCAGTGTCTTGTAGAGGGTGATTTTGGTCTGTCGGGAGGTGGCTTTGCTTTTAAACTGCTTACTTAGTCCAAAGTAGCATCTATTGGCCAATATTGTTCTTCTTTTTATTTCATAACTGATGTTGTTTGTTTTATCTATGGCGGTGCCGAGGTAGATAAAGTCGTTGACTATTTCAAAGTTGTAGTTTTCAACTTCCACTGTCTGCCCAAGTCTACTGGACGTCTTGTGCGTTGATACCATCAACTTCGTTTTTTCTGCATTTACTGCCAGACCCACTTTGGCTGATTCTTTCTCGACTTTTTCAAAGGTGGAAGTTACTGCTCGCAATGTTCGCCCCATGATGTCGATATCGTCGGCGTAGGCAAGTAACATTTGCTGTTTTGTGTATAGTGTGCCAGTTCTATTCACATTTGCGTCTCGTATAACCTTTTCTAAGAGGATGTTAAAAAGATCACACGAAAGGCTGTCTCCTTGTCTGAAACCTCGTTTGGTACTGAAAGGCTCAGAGATATTCTTGCCTATCTTAACTGAGGATTGCGTATTAGTTAAAGTCATCCTGCAGAGTCGTATAAGCTTTGCAGGGATACCAAACTCAGACATAGCTTGAAACACCTTTGAACGTATGGGGCTGTCGAAAGCGGCCTTGTAGTCGACAAATAGATGGTATGTGTCAATCTGTCTTTCTTGGGTCTTTTCCAGGATTTGGCGTAATGTGTATATCTGGTCGATGGTGGATTTACCAGGTCTAAAGCCGCATTGATATGGCCCAATTATCTCGTCGACTTTTGGTTTTAATCTTTCACACAATACGCAGGATAGTATTTTGTAACCAATGGGAAGGAGACTTATTCCTCTGTAATTGGCACATACTGTCTTGTCTCCTTTTTTATGTACAGGACATAAAACACTGATGTTCCAATCCTCGGGTATGCGTTCTTCTAGCCAGATTGTACGAACAAGCTGATGCATACACCTTATCAGCGTGTCGCCTCCGGTCTTAAATAGTTCAGCTGGCAACCCATCGGCTCCTGCTGCCTTATTATTCTTAAGCCGGGTAACTGCTATTTCGACCTCATTCTGGCTAGGCGGTATGCACTCAATACCGTCTTCTGGGATTGGTTCTGTGGTATCTTCATCATCGGTACTATCGGATACCAACAGGCGTGAAAAATGATTTTTCCATGTCCTTAGCACACTATCTGTATCAGTCACCAGATTACCTTCCTCATCTGTGCAGGAGAATGTGCCTGTACCAAAGCCTTCAGTTTGGTGTTTTACTCTTTGGTAAAATTTTCGGACTTCATTTTGGCTCCTGAACATCTCGATACGCTCACACTCACGCCTTTCCATTTCTCTCTTCTTTCTGCGGAATAGACGTTTTTCCTCTCTCCTTTTCTCCCGATACCTTTCCTTTGCAAGACGCGTTGCTACTGACTGTAGTGTTGCCTTATATGCCGCATTTTTTGCTTCAGTAGCATTACGACACTCCTGGTCGTACCATGGGTTCTTTGGGGAAGGCTTCTGGTACCCAAGTACGGATATTGCGGCTTCTTCCATGGAGTTGGCAATGCTTTGCCATTGCGCTGCAACATTATCGGGACAAGGAATGCTTTCTTCAAGCAGTTGGGTCAGTCGAGTGGAGTAAGACGTTGCTGTTTGTTGTGACTGCAGCTTTCCGACGTCAAGCTTCCGTGCTGTGTCAGATCGTACGTTTCTCGCCACATTCAGACGGGTGCGAACCTTTGCTGCTACAAGGTAATGATCCGAATCGATGTTCGCTCCTCGGATCGATCGTACGTCTAACACACTGGATGAATGCCTTCCGTCTATCACAACATGATCAATCTGGTTTCTCGTGTTTTGATCTGGTGACAGCCACGTGGCCTTATGTATATCGAGATGTCGAAATCTGGTGCTGCTAACTACCATATTTTTTGCCGCGGCGAAGTCTACTAGCCTCATTCCGTTATCGGATGTTTCCTCGTGGAGGCTAAATTTTCCGACTGTTGAACCAAAGATATTTTCCCTTCCTATTTTTGCGTTAAAATCCCCTAGGACGATTTTAATGTCATGGTCGGGGCAGCGGTCATATGCTCTCTCTAGGCGCTCGTAAAATATATCTTTGGTTTGTTCGTCCTTGTCTTCGGTCGGGGCATGGGCACATATAAGACTGATGTTGAAGAATTTGGCTTTTATACGAATTGCGGCTAGCCTCTCATCCACCGGAGTGAATCTGGAGACAAGATGTTTGAGTCTCCGGCTAACCACGAATCCACAGCCAAACTCATGTCTTGTTTCATGGCAGCTATAATACAGTGCGTCACCTTTTGGTGTAGTTGTGATGCCTTTCCCATTCCATCGCACTTCCTGTAAGGCGGTAATATCGGCCTTGTACTTTTCAAGTACATCCGCCAGTGCGTACACTGCACCTTCTCTATATAGAGTTCGGACATTCCAGGTGCAGATTCGCAAATCATGGTCCTTTAAACGTTTGCGGGGGTCGTCAACATTAGGGGGGTCCGTTAATCTTTTTCTTCGTTTTTTCATAGTAGGCAAGTTTTTACAAGGGTGGGTTACTAACCCGACGCCTCAACCCAATTTTATCGTTCTTAAGGGTGAACGCGCGGCACTCGTTAGCTCACTACCTTTAATGGGTATTAAAAGCAGCTACCCCAGGTGACACCACGAGGAGGTGAGTATCCACAGTTGAGATGAAGGAGGGACCAAGATTGGTCTGGGCTTTGCCAGGTTAAAGCCAATCAGAGCCGTTGTTTGGTATCCAACCTCTCCTACGTCACCCTTTTGAAAGTCCCTGGCGAGGCGGCTCTTTTTCGTATTGAAAGTCGCGGATTTTCATGTAAACTGCCTTCAGTCAGTTCAACATTTTCGAGAGTTCTTGAAGATCGACTGGGCCCTGGCCGTGGGTTATTTATAGCCGAATTAGTTGCACGAAAACTCTGCACCCACGAACGAATAAAATTTACACTCAGTCCATTACGTATGCGCTTAATACCGAACTTTGAACAAAAATGTCGACGAGCAATTGCGTAAGAATCATTGCTCTAAAAATAGCTCCAGAACGATCACGCGATGCTCACTAGTCCACTACGACATCGTGAATGACAAATCCGCACAACCGATAATTCCAACGGCGCCACCCTCTCTCCACACCGCTTATTAATTTTTGAAATAATCTTTTTTAAAATAATAATAATCCCCAGGGCACCCTGTACTATTACTTTTGGGTGTTACAAGCAACTGCAAAAATATGGGGACAGTACAATCCCATTTACCAAAATAAAATTTTTTGCTTTATCGCTCCAATTGAAATTTGCTCTGAAAAAACCTTGAACTCTTTAAAATTTTTTTGGATTTTAATTTGCTGCTTTTAACTTTTTAAAATAGTAATTTACTTTTAAAGCAGCTGTTACCACAAATTTACTCCTGCTCCATTTTTGCTTTATGTTTATTTTTTAAGTGTTCGTTTTTTTATCTACAGGTTTCTTTTTCTGTCTGCATTTTTTCGACTTTTAACTTGCAATAACATTTGTTTTACATCTTCAACATGATAATAATGAATCAAGAGACGATGACGAATTTAAAAAGATAAAAATTAAGAAAGAACTATTTAATTGGTTGTGCCGAATCTAAAATACCCTTTGCCAACTATTAAAAAAGAAAAACTTTCTCAAAAATCATACAAATGAAGCACAAAAGCAACAAATGCTTTTTGAATGTGAATTGGTTTATTGTGTTTTAACTTCTAACAAAGAATGAACCAATTTGACCCATTTTCATTAGGTATAAGTTCGGTTAATAATTCCTATTTAAATGATCTTACTTTTAACATACACATGGAAAAAGTTTAAAAAAAATCCAGAAGGTATAAGTAATATGAAGTTGTTTATTAATATTGAAAAAGTTACATATGAAACGACAAACTTCTTATATTATATTTATAATTGTTTATGCGAATGCTGGGATAACTTTTATATGTGATTTCAAAGTAAGTAAATAAAACCGCATATTAAGAGATGCTGTACCCTAAACTGCATAACGTAATTAAGTAAAGCAGTTTTTTGTTGCTAAGAGAAAGAACGTTTAAATCTCAATTAAATTAAAAAAAATATATCCAACTTTAAGGATTATTTTTAAAAATTATTTAATAAATATCTTTTAAATTATTTTCTATACATACTTACGTATGTTTAATATTTTGATAAAAATTCTAAAGATTAATGTTTTACTTTCAATGCTTGTTAAATGTTAATGTATTCCTCTTTTTTTTGTTAAGTTACACTCTTTACATATTTATTTTCCTTGTTTACTTTTATTTCAAAATTTAAATTTGTGCAACTAATTTTCTTAAAGTACATATACGTGCATACGCACAAACATATGGTCTACTTATCATAAATATAAACATTTTAAAAATTTTTATGTTGAAAAAGAAACAAGCGACTTCATTCAATATTTGTTAAAGATAGAAACGCTCATATGCACATGTAAACATTTGTAGAAAAATCTAAATTTTTCCTTAAAAAAATAAACATAAAAATAAAGTAAACAAGATTCCCGAATGAAATGAAAATTAAAAATTTTTATTCTGTTGGCCCAAATATTTTCTGTGTTTTTTCTATTTTTAAAAAAAAATCTTAAGCAGATAGAAAGAAGAAGGCCAGAGATGCTGTATTTGTGTAAAATTATATCGTCATCCATTTGGACTTTTCTTCTTCATGTGTCAGACGTCATGAGTAATTTTTCGTCACTTGGTGAATTTTTCACAAGTGACATGACGGAAACAATTTTATGCCTTTGCAAAAGTTGAGAATTCTTTCCAATTTAAATGGTCCTACCCCGAGTCTTGTAACTGAGTTTTAGTGCTGAAATATTTGAAATGTTAGTCTTTCCAAAGGAGATAAATTGTTGTCTCTAATATGATTCCATGTCATAACGTCTAGTGATAAAACGTCAACGGGTGTTCTGACGCCATGTAGAACTTAATATTATTAACCATATGATTGTACAACGCATTCATTAAAATTTTATTGTGTAAGTGCAGTCAAGCAATCGCAAAAAAAAAAACAATTACAATTAATTTATTTTAATATTTCTTTATTCTTTACAGATTAAAAACTAATTTAATTTTCAAAAATCCTCAAAGAATATAAGGTATATGGAATAACAAATACTTATCTAATGGCAAAAGAAATAAAATGTTTATAGGTACATGAGGGCATTGGAAAAAAGTTTGTCGGGAAAGGCAAACAAAACGTAGTTAAAAATTAAAAAAAATTTGGCTAAAAATCCCTACGCCTTCCCCGAAGTAACCCTAAGAGAAAAAATTTTTTACAGAGACCCCCATTATTTTTCCCTCCCAAATATATTTCTTGAATATACTTACCCTCTATCTCCATCATCTAAGGGGGTTGCCATACAAAATTTTCAAAAATTATGTAAAAACGCCCATAACTTTCCCAGAATCGGCGTTAGATAAATAAAGTGTAAAATCGACCCCCATTAGTTTTCCTCGTCCAAATATATTCCTAGAATATACTTACACCCTGTCTCCGCCACCTAACAGGAATGCCGCACAAAGTTCAATTCTTTAAATTCTTTTTTAAATCGCTCCCACAGCTTTCAAGGTGCTCCTAAAAACGCCAAATGTAAGACCTACCCCAAATAATTTTTCCTCTCAATAATTTTTGTTGAACATGCTTACTCCCTATCTCTAGCCCCTAATAGGGTTGCCATACAAAATTTAAAAACATTAAAGTAAAAGCACTCACAACTTCCCCGGAAACGTCCTAAGAAGAATAAAATGTATCACAAACCCCCATAAGTTTTCCTTCCAAACATATTCTTAGAACATACTTACCCCTGTCTCCAACACCTAACAGGATTGCCATACAAAGTTTGGGAAACTGAAATGAATCCCCCCTACAGCTTCCAGGATGCCCGTAAATAGGTCAAATGTAGGACTGACCCCAATTCATTTTTCCTTGCAAACATTTTTCCTAAAACACACTTACCACCTATCACCACCCCGTAAGGGGGTTGCCATACAAAATTTTAAAAGATTGAAGTAAAAACCCCTACAACTTCCCCGGAATCAACCTTAGAGGAATAAAATATATCACAAACCCCCATTAGTTTTCCTATCCCAACATATTTTTAGAACATACTTACCCCTTCATACTTCAACATACTTATCTCCTTCGCCTGAGGAGGTTCCCATACAAAATTTGGGAAATTGAAACAAATCCCCCCTACAGCTTCCAGGATGCCCGTGAATAGGTCAAATGTAGGACTGACCCCAACTCATTTTTCCTTGCAAACGATTTCGTAGAACATACTTACCCCCTATCTCCACTCCTTAAAGGGGTTACCATACAAAATTTTAAAAATTTAGGGTAAAACCCCCCACACGATATGAAGGGTATATAATATTCGGCATAGCCGAATATAGCGGTCTTACTTGTTTTTTTTTTTTTACTTTTTATTTAAAATTCGATTGGGAGGTTTTAATTATACTGTTAATGTGTGGTAGTGGGATCTCTATAGACTAAAACTAATGGTACTTTTTGCATGCGTAACGCACTACAAACCGGAAATGATTATTTTAATTTTCTATTTTTGTATCTTTGTGTAATTTTTTTTTTAATTTTTACATTCAAAATTATAGTTTGGTATATTCATAATATTACAAACGCTTTGATGGGCGATTTTTGTCAGTGTAAAAGAGATATAAATAACTGTGCATTGTTACCGCACTGCGAAACCGGAAGTGACCATTTAAATATTTTTTCTCAACTAAGCCCACCTTGCAAACTAATGTCAATGCGTATCGCATTGAGTAGGCTGGTGTGTTAATATCATTGGACTTTAAATAAAAATATGTGAATTATTTAGTGTAAGTCTACTTTTAGTGTTTTTTTTTATCGAGTTTAATTTTTTACGGACTCTTTTAACATTTCCATAAGGTATATTTATTCTGAGTCCTTATAGATAGGGAAGTCGATTTAGCCATGTCAGTCTGAACAGCTGTTAAAACCAAGTTTCCGGAGCCCAGTCAAATCCGAAAGGCCACGTTTGGGGGTCCAAATATTTCTCAACGGAACACTATTCAAAATTAGCAAGACAGGTTTGTAATTCATTTAGGTGTCAAGTCCAGACCTTCCGAGTTTTCCTAAGTGATGTTATTCTGCAAATTTTTTTATTGGTTTGTACATTCTTTCAGCTTAGTTTTAAGTTGGCACGATCTATGATTTTGCCATTCTCTTTGGGCTTATGTTTTCCCAGATAAAAGCTGTTTCACATCGACAGAAAAAATTTGTTGTTTTTAGTATGGCGGCAGGTAGGAGAAGCAGGCTCAGGGTACTAAGACTGTTACTTATGTCATCTGGAATTTTAAGCGTTAGGTTTTTTGAACAGTGGGTGCTGATATATTTTTTTTTATTTCAAAAATGATTATTTTTTTATAAGAAAAAAAGCAATAGTGACGATTTGGTGAGGACTGATAGTTGTGATTATGGTAGCTGAGTAGTTGGAAATAGAACCAACGAGATCTCAGCTTAAAAAACTTTGCGGGGATATACTTACCTTTTCTACATCTAAATCGATAATGCTACTTATAATCATTTCAGACACAAAATCATACAAAACGTGAATTCTATGAATACGTATTTATGCTAAGTGATATAGTCTCAAGCAGCTTGAAGTGGAAGTTTACAAATTTTTAAAATCTTCTGTACCGATCCTTTCTTTTAAAAAATCTGGATTTAACAATAAACTAATGAAATAACGAGGTTAAAAAAAAGCTCATTAATACAGACGTTTATTGGTTGGACATAAAAATTTCGAAAAGACTACCATTGGTGTTTAATTGTTATTTGATTAATATATCCCAGCCACCCCATGATCAAACCCAGGAATCCTTTAAATAGTAAAAAGTAAAATCACTTATTTTCAAATACTTTTAAAGATAATTTATTTAAAAAAAACGTGAGTTGTATCTTCTGTGTAAACATAAAACCAATACTTCCTTTATGATGTTCAAAAACATTTTTTTTTTTTTCATTAAAGTAAAAATGTTACTTTGTGCGCACATCAAACAAGGCTTTTTATAAAGGTGTTGACATAAAACACAAGCAAAATGTTTACACTATAAAATGCACACAAATGGATGCATTTATACAGGTGGTGACATTTACTTTCAATTCGCTTTTAGCAATAAGGACATGACAGCAAGAAGTTAAAAAATAAATTCAATTTTAATGCACATTTTTCTCTTTGTACATATCGAGCCTTTGGTGCAATACCGTAGTAATTCAAAAATTCGTGAACTGAGAAAAATGCATTTTAAGTTTTGAACCATCTTTTTTATAGTATTTTCGTTTACTAAAGTTATTTTTTCAAAAGTTTTTAAATAAAAAGGAATGTTTTTAATTAAAAAAAGCCCAAAAATTATTACAAATATGAAATATTTATTTATATTTAAGTACTTTGTATCAACCTATCAATGATGTATCGTTATTGTCACAAAACCTATGACAAACTTAAAAATGAATTCGAAATACATATATCGTTATAGCAAATAAACTTTTAAGATTTTTTAAATTAAACCATTAGCATAAGAAGAAATGATAACTATTTTTTTTCTAACAAAGTTGTAATATAAAATAATAATACGAACAAGTAAAAAAGAAATCAAATTATGCAGTTGTGTTTCTGTGCCTAAAACGTAGCAAAAAATAATATTGCTTTTTACTTTTTTCGTAAATTGCTTTCTGTTAGTAAATTTCTTGTCAAAAAGGAAATATTTCATTACTGCAAATAAATATTGTTGGAAATACCTAGAGGCAATAAAGACATTTTTAGCTGTAGAATCTGAACAGTTAGAGGTGGAATCATAATCTTTTTTTCTTTAGATAGATATTTCCCCAAAGATGATTTCTGCTTACCCAGCTCAAAAAATTCAAATTTTGAGTTACTACGATATTGCACCAAAGGCTCGATATGTATTTATGCATTGGGTGACCATTCGTACTCATTTTATAAGTACATGTACTGATTTTTGGTTTAGTGCACTGATTAAAAATCTGTGCACTGAAATGTACTGATATTTGAAAAAAAGTACTAATTGTACTGATTTTTTAATATAAAATTCAATTTTAAATTTTTTTCCTAAAAAACTTGCCACCAAACTAAATAGTTAACCCAAAATACATATATGCAAGAAGTGACCCAGCTGAAGTTTAAACTTTTATTTGACACGACTTTTATTTCGCGACTCTTTTTTATCTCCCACACGATTGCTGTTTGGCTCTTGAAAATGATGCTCTTACGAGGAATTTTGACGATTGTTAAACAAGAAAATCTTCGTTTATGTGTTTTCGAGATCATTGGACTATTGTTATTAAGCAACAACCGCACTTAATTTTTCAATTAATATTTTTCAGCAACATTTTGACACTTGTTGTGCGGAAGCGTTTTTTTGTAACCGGTGTCGCGTTTAAACATTCAAACGATCCCTAACTTAGTGTCTTGACGAGCCATAATTTTGTTCTGCCATTGAACAAAATTTTCTTCGCACATCGTTTTGTCTCGTCTGGACCGCTCATTTGTTAGTGAAGTAATATAAAACCATTTTATGTGTCGATTATCTACAGCATCCAACTTCAGTTGCGTTACTTAGCGGCAACCAAGACTTCTCGGTTGCCACATTGTAAAACATTTGTTAATTAAATTGGCAACAGTTAGTCGTCAGTTGGCATCTGTAATATAATTTCGGCAACCAGCAACCGAACTAAAGTACAATTGCCATACGTAAGCGACACATTCAACGGATTATAAAAAACATAAAAAAAATGGAGTGATTTTTTAATTAAATATTTTTTTTAATTAATTTGTTTTTAAGCTCAATATCCTTTTTTGTATTTTTTGTTAGACTATAAAAACCAAAAAAAACTTTTTATTCAAAAAACGTAAGCTAGAAATAAATGGTCACCCTATGTATGCATACATTCGTCAAATATTCTAAATTGAAATGAATTTTGAAATCGAAGTCAATTGATCATGTATATAGCAATGTACCAGACAATCTTTTTGTTAACTGTATTGGATGTGATATAACTGACCACAATTTAATTTCATGTCAAATAAATAGCAAGGTGAAGAAACTGGAATGTACTGAGAAGCATATTGTGACCTGTAATTACAAACAGTTGCAGGATCGTCTTCGAAACCAAATGAATTCAATGCAACAAATAGGGAATGCATCTGTTGATCTGAAAATATTAACGGAAACAATAATGAAATGTGTGAAAGAGTCTACTTCAGTTAATGTCGAACGAGCCCCAATAAAGCGTACAATAGCCCCATGGATTAATGATAGCCTTTTCTCGCTAATGATGGTAAAAAAGGATTTACTTAAAAAAAGAAGAAAAAGAAGTAAAAGCCCAATGATTGGATACATCTTGAAAAGACTTAGTAAAGTCATAAAGTACGCTAGTAAAATTTCTATGAACACGTATTACCAAACACATCTTGAAAACCTGCAACAAAATCCAAAAAAAATATGGGAATTTATAAATAAAAATCTAGGTAGAAATATTAAAGGTACGCTACAGCTCAAAGATGAGAAAGGTGATTTAATAACTGATGTCGTCAAAAAATGTAATATGTTGAACAAATACTTTTTAGAGATTCCACGAATTTTAAATGATAAGATTATAAAATCAAATGATGATTGCTGTAATAGTTTAAATACGCTAAGATACTGCAGATATCAATTTACTTTCAGCACTACAAATGAAGAAGAGCTTCAAGAAATTTTTTCAAGTCTTCATATAAATAAAAGCCCAGGTCACGATGGCATATCGAGTAAAACAATTATAACATGCAAGGATATAATTATTACAAATTTAGTGAATATTTTTAACGGAATAGTTAATGACTCTGAATATCCCGCCATTTTAAAAATTTCAAAGTTATCTCCAATACCAAAAGGCAACAAAGTGTTTACAGTAGATCAGTACAGACCTATAGCGCTACTACCAATATTTGATAAAATCTTTGAAAAAATACTCCATAAACAGATGTCACAGTTTCTAGAGCAGAACAATCTCCTATACAAATATCAATTTGGTTTTAAAAAAGGAAGTGGGACACAGGAAGCAGTTGTAAATGTAGTGAACTACATATGTGATAGCCTAGACAGTGGCTTTGGTGGTGTCGGCGCTGTTTTTTATGATTTTTCGAAAGCTTTTGACCTTGTTGACCACAACATATTGCTGGACAAACTTTCATATTATGGACTACAGGAAAGTGCTATCAAGCTTATCAAAAGTTTCTTGCAACAAAGGTTACAATATGTAGCTATTAATAATGATAAAAGTGATGTTGGCGTAGTTGAATTTGGTGTACCGCAGGGAAGTGTGTTGGGCCCTTTACTGTTCACAATATTTTTAAATGATGTATCAAATCTTAAACTATACGGCAAACTTATAATGTACGCTGACGACATTTGTCTCTTTTATCCCTATAATCATGAAATAATACTGCAATCTCAAATGGAATATGATGCCGAAGTATTACTAGAATACACTAGAATTAATAGACTATCCTTAAATAAGGACAAAACAAAACTAGAAAGATTTCGTCCATATGCTTCTAGGAGTGATACAGTTTTTAAAATTTCTATTGGTGGTGCGGAAGTTAATGAAAGCGATTCTGTAACTTACCTGGGTATGCTTTTTCAGAATAATCTCCAATGGAATAAGCACATCCAGTCATTGAAACGAAAAGTGGCTCCAGCCATGGGCATACTTTATAAGTTTAAGAATGTATTTGATGTAAAGACTAAGCTTCTAGTGTACAATGCTCTTATTCAAAGTCATTTAAATTACTTGCCCATGATATATGCTTATAAAAAAACTGCTGATTTAAAAGCTCTTCAAAGACTTCAAAACAAAGCCTTGAAAATTGTTTATAACATTCCTAGAATGCACTCATCTACATCCTTATACCGAGATGTATCAAAAACTATTCTTCCTATTTTTGGATTGTACAAAATGCAACTGACGTTATATATGTATAAAGCTGTACGGAATATTGGGTATCACTCCATAGAATTTACTATCAACCAGAGCTACTATAGTACACGGAATAATACAAACTTAATGGTTAAGAGATGTCGGTTAGAAACTACGAAGCAACGTGTAGAATATGCTGGCTGTTATGAATACAATCATCTTCCAGATAGTATTAAAAACATATCCACAATTTCAACCTTTAAACCAAGACTGAAACAATATTTACTTCAGGGAATAGATATGCTTCTGATGTAATAATAATATGGGGTTTTCAATAAACTACTGTGATATATTGAACTCAGCTTAACCAATATGTGATATATGTATATTTTTTATTTAATAGCTTTTTTTTTTTTTAATACACTTACTAGTTATTTTTATATAATTTTCTTGTTTTTTACCATCGCCATTTCTTTTTGTTATTTTAATTCATAAGTTCTTAATATATTACTATTGCCAACATCCCCTTTTATGTCCTAGAGACGCCGGGGCACTTATATTATTTGTCAAAATTTCTTTTGAATAAATGAATTAATAACAATAAAAAAAAAATCCCACAGCTATAAAGACTTTTTTGTAGGTTTTGTTAAACATATGAATCAGCCCACTTTCAATAAAACGATCAGTCCTCAAAAGCAAACTTAAAACATGAAATATTTTTTTTCGACCAGAGCCTTTCGAATTTCAACTTTTTTTTAACAAGAGACCCGAAAAAGGTACTTTTGAAATGAAATCAAAAATACTTATGTTTAGAAAAATTAAACCTTTGTCTTGTTTTTAAAAAATAAATAAAGCATTTTGTAATAAGTATACTTTAGTTAATTTTTTTTGATAAAAAACAAAAAATAAAACTTCTTCGGTCCTTTATTTAACTAAAAACTTTACAATGCTCACTCTTCACGATGTTTACATCCAACAAACAAACATATTCACGCCCATACCAGTTTTAAAATTTTGTTTCCAATATTAAGTAAATTTGTTTTTTTCCCATAAGTACATTGCCTTCCTTTACCGTATACACAAGCTCAAACAGGAAACACATGCCACAAGTGGGTTTCCTTTTGAAACATGTTATTCAAAGTCAACAAGTTTAAAAAAAATAAAAAAAATAAAACACTGATTTTATTGATCTATTGATTATTTTTTTAAAATGTTTTAAATATTAAATCAAGGAAAACAAAACTAAACCTGACAGGAAGTATTAAAGGCAGCAAAAGGATGTAACCTTTAAAAATAATCATTTTGTAAAAATAAAATCTAAAACAAGAAACACGTGCCAAGGTGTGCTTCCTTTTGTGGGATTAGGCTTATTAAAACCGAACACAAATCATATTTAAAGAGTTGAAATATTAAGTTGTGTTTTAATTGTTTGATAAAGTTTCCTACAAAATTTGTTTGTTTAAAGTTTTAGGAATGTGAAAAATTAATTGAAAAGAAAATGAAGGGCTTTAGAACTTATTTGTTTCTCTCCCTTTCTGTTACACATTGCCGGATGGTTTATTTTACCATAAGTATTTGTTTTGTTTATCTTAAAAGCCATTACTACCGACATCATCATAATCATCAGTAGCATCATAAACTTCCCAAAAGAATGTAGAAATATCAACATTTTTTTAAACTCTTTTAACAGCTCACTATAGCTTTAAGCATTTATATAACATAAATATAAACATACTTACAACCATACAGTGATGGCCATAAAAAAGGGAATCAATTTACCAGCATGATTTTAATTTAATGGATTTTAGAAATTTTGTTCACCCCATCAAAACTATGATATAAAAAGGAAAGCAACAAATGATTCTTCAGTTCAAAACAAACAAAAAAACTTGAGTCGCGAATTAAAATTTTAAGAAAATTGACTTAGGGCAAAGCAAGTAAGAGCGCTATATTCGGCTGTGCCCTGGGCTTAATGACTGCGGTTTTAAAACTTCTTTAAAAAAATTTTTTAGTCAAGAAAATTTTTGGCCAACACCTCACATTAGCTATTTTTAATTTTGGCAAAACTGCACAAAGAATAGTTCTTGGACAATTTGAAAAATCAATTGCCTTAAAACTATAGCGATTGATTGTGCGTTTCTAATGGCCTGGAACAAGCTTAAAAAATTATATTTTTTCTAATGAAGCTTCGAACCCTCATATATGGTATAGAAGACAACGTTAATTGTCTTTTTTTTTAAATAACTTGCTAAGCCCCGGTGTGCTTCGCTATACCAACCATAGTAAAATTACCAAAATATGTAAATATAAGCATTTATATAATTTTTAATTTACTAGTTGCCCCACATAAGTTGCAACAAATTATAAGTCAACCCTACTCTTTAATTAACATATAAAAATTGGGAATTTATAAGGTTTATAGTTTTGAAGATATCCAGAGAGCTTTAGTTATCAAAAATTCCTTTATAAACTTCTTTATATAATTCTAGCCCTTTATTACGAGATTAACATATTTTGGTATCCTGACGAATGCAATTTAAATAATTTATCTTAAGTTACAAAAGGTACTAAAACATAATTTTAACCCTTTTTCCCCTTTAGGGTCCAATAATTAAAAAAGGACCCTAAACCGTTCTCATATTTTTTAGGCCTGTCGCACCCAATTTAAATAATTTTCCTATCTTAATTGGTTTAAAAGTTACAAAAAACGCCTAAAAAATCAAAATATATTTTTAACCCTTTTTCCCCGTTAGGGTCCAAAATTAAAAAAAAGTACGAAAAATGTAATAATATTGTTTTAAGACATATCGAACGCAATTTGATTAATGTTTCTATCTTTATTGGTTTAACAGTAACAAAAAGTACCAAAATATAATTTTAATCCCTTTTTTTCGTTCTTTCGGACCAAAATTAAAAAAAAACTCTAGATACTTGTCTGTCTATTTCTTAAGGAAAACGCAAAACTTTTTAAATTTTACTTCTATCTTAAATACATCAAAAGATAGTGGTTACAGATTTCTTCCCTTTTTGTCCCCTTTTTATCCCTTTATGGGCCCAATTTGCATGTGTATTTAAACAAACATGTAAAGTTTAACACGTGTTATAAATTTCATGTATTTAGCTCTACGCGTTTGATCAATATGGCTTTGGGTAGTTTTGTTAGGCAATTCATAAGCTGACCTTCCCCCACAAAGTAACCTATTGTTCCTTCCAGACTTAAGGTAACTCCCTGTAAAAACTTCAAAAAAATCGATCCCCTGGTGTAGCCAGCTATAGAATACAAATGTACATTTATACATACATACATCCCTTCTTTATATAATAGATAGAAGTAAAATTTTCCAGTTTAGTTAAAACAAATAAATACTTCCCCAATGTACTTTTTATGCACATCGTCCTTAATTTAACGACCACCACTGTAAATACAATACATATTTATATATATATTTCTTTTTTTTTAATAACTTACTTATAACTAAATGTTTATCAGTATAAATATAAACGGCTTGAGCAGTTTTTATGCTTTATGCTCCCCTTTTGGTTTTTTTTATCTTTATTGTTTATTATCTTATCCATAAATAAACATACAAAATAAATCGCCCAACAAAAAGTAAATCGATAACGATAATATAAACAATGTATTCATTCCTTCAGAAAAAGTCCATAAGCATTGCATTGGAATATTTATCATGTATAATAGAACTTATTATTTATTTAATATTTATGAAATCTTATGATTATAAATAACTTTCAACTTATAATCCAGACAAATATGAAGTATGTAAGTGACCTCCAAAAAATTTGTAGATCGAAAATAATTAACTTACTTCACCATATTTCTATGCACATGAATATGTATATATGTATGTATATATATATATATATATTAATAGGATCTACCGATTGTCAAGGCCAGTTTTTTGCTCTGTCATCAGTAGATTTAAAGCAAATGCAGTTCCCAACATAAAAAAATCACTCTCCATAAGACACTGATACTACACGCACTTTTCATTCAAAAACAGGCAGTAGTTTTCAGAGTGTTATACTTTAACACATAGATAACAGCAGGCAACAGATCTACACGACTGCAAATGTAGGTGAAATTAGTTTAATCTGGTCACAGCTACAGCTGTAGTCATGTTGCCGTGAAGCTATGAGGTCGTCAAATTTATTGTGTACAAATCCAGGAAAAATTTTACTTACAAAATAAGTAGAAAAGTAAGTGGAATTCTCGTTAAGCACTACTTACAATTCGACTGTAAAAAGTACTTATTTTTGTTCGCGATGTCCCAAAACAAATTTGATATTATTTAGGTAATCATACCCCAAAAAATAAGTACTTTTATTTTTGATTATGTAATTTAAAAGAGATACTTAATATTTTTTAATCCAAAAATTTAATTTTTTGTACTTACCATAGATGAGATTCGAACCAGGGACTTTCCGCACTCAAGCATAAGCGAGCTATCTCTAGGCCAACGCGACACTTTGTTTTTAAATGTTAAATAGCACATTAAAACAACAAGTTTTTTTTTGATTTATAATAATAACGTGCTTTTAATAAGTCATTATAAATTAAATAACAAAAAGAAGAAAAGTAGCAATTAAGGCTACAATATAATGAATTAAGGAAGTCATTACAAAAAAGTTTGTAGGTAAAGTTTTTGCTGGGTATTAATGCACGTATTTAAATTTTGAGAGAACGTAGTCGGTAGACTGCTGTGGTCTATGTGTTTATAGTATTAAAGAGGAAAATATATATGGAAAATCTATTAAACAACCGGTGCTAGCGGAGAATACCGAAATTATATGAACTAAGAGCTGCATGAGTTATTTGCCAACATTGACATATGTAGTTAGGCGTCTTAAAATTTAAGGCTTACGTTGCACAGTGGGGTTACGGAAACCAAAAATAGGATTTAATTCTCTTTTATTTATTTTAGATTATTTTTAACGTAGATTTTGCTATTTTTATTTTACGTTTAAAGATATTAAAAAAAACATTTTAAATTACATTAGAATAAAATTGCAGTTTCTTGCAATTTATATTGTTGTTTCTATTTTAAAATAATCCACAAATAATTCATTTATAACGAAAACAACATATTAAATAAAAAAACAAAGTCATAACATTACTATCCCCAAGTCAAATATTTTTTATTCTAAGTTCAAAAAGTATCGAGAGCTAACAAGAGCCAACTTTAAACGTTTATAGCTTCCTAATAGTAGTTTTGATAAAAAATATTTAAAAAAATTTTTTTTCAAGTGATGTAAAATTGAATGTGCTTTTGCCGAGTGTACTTATTTAGTAAATTTCCAAAAATTTTCTTTTTCATTTAGTTAACAAATGTGATACCTAAGCCCCAACGTTCGTTGGCTAGGTCATGTGGTGAGAATTATTGACGCTTCTCCAGAATTGAAAATAAAATGAAAACAATTTAAGGTTATGTTGCAAAAATTTGCTTTAAGACCATTATTTCAACGAAAAATACAAATCATAAAAACACGCACAACAGTTCAACATGATGGTAAATTTCTGTTCATTTCGTTGATAGAAATTAAGCAGCAAAATAAAATAACAAAAATAAACGATTTTTCCCTTTTGTAAATCATACAATAATCAAGTTTTTTATTCCAAATAAGAAGATGGAGCCATGGTATTTACTAGGTGGCCAAAATACGAAGGACTCTCTTGACTCTCTTACTCTTTTTTTGTTTATATATGAAAAAATAAACTATAATTTTTAGTGGTCACGCTTTCTGGTGCAAATGTCTGACAGGTCCAACCACAGCCTTACCATCTATCAGATGGCGTTGGGTGTATGTGTTTTAATACACATATTGTTAGTGTTTTCCTTTAATAAACAAACGTTCATTAAAATCGTAAAAATAAATTTGGTAACCCTGACCAGTAAGTACTTCTTGTGATTGGTTAAAATTACTTATACGCTAACAGGCAAAACTATATTAGAGCACGACCTAAAATGTATTTCTGAAACCGAACCGAATCCGAATTTTAAAAGATGTGAGACTGTAACAAGATTTCATAGTCGCAATAGAAATATTATGTTATTTAATGGTTTTTCAAAACCACAACAAAAAAGTTCTGCAAAATATTTAAAAAAGTTATATTTTATATCAGTTTCTTATTAGTTTTGATTTTGTGTTTACCCAAAGTTTAAGAGTCCTAAGGTAAAAAACAAAGACTTTAATAAATAAATTCAAACGGTCGAAATGCTTTATTAAAATTGTTTAATATTTTTTGCTTCTCCTAAGAAAAGTGTAGTCGCATCCTTTTTCAATTAAAGTAAAGACATAAATTTATTTTCGCTCTAGGGAAAGTACTGAGCTCTTTTAGTCCTTAATGTTAAGCATTTATTAAATGTCATGTTTTATATCAAGTTGGTATTTATGACAACAACAACTTAATACCCTACACCATAACGGCTGGTAAACCCACTGACAAGCAGTCTTTTGATATATTTCAGATTAATGTTGTAGATAAGTATTATTGATGTTAAAACTTGTATGAACAAATTTTAAGGCAAACCAGAATTTAAAAAAAAAATATAAATAAAATTTGTTACGAATCCAATAGATTTAAATGGATCGGAAAACAATTTTAGTATACACAAACAAGAAATATTTTTTTTAAATATTTTTAATTTATTTGACAGCAATAAATATTGAAAAATACCTTATGACAAATAAAAGTAAAAAACAGAAAAATATAAGTTTTACCCATACCGATTATACTGGGTATTAAAATTAATTTCCGTGCCAAGTAAAACTTAAAGAATTTTTATTTATTTGTAAGGGAGCAAAAATCTTGCAGGCGGTATATAAAAGTCTGCCAGAAATTTTCTTAGCGGAATCCCAGAAAACACATATTTTTCTTTTTGAATGTTTTATGAATGTTTCCCAAAAATATACATGTATATTTAGTGGTATTTAAACAAAAAAAATCAATTAATTGTTGAAAAAATCGTGGAGAATTTCCCCAATTTGAGGAAAAGCTCAGCTTACGATAGGTTTGTCAATATATTAAGAAGAAATTTTTTATTCTGTTATTAAATTAGGTCGGTTAGGTTATTTAATATTTCTTAAAAAAGTACAACACATATTTTAAAAACTCTATATTACTTACCATTACAAATGGGCCTAATGCTTCAAAAAAGTACAGCAGACATATTGGCACATCTAAACGATTTCGAAAAAACCGATCAAAAATTGTTGACTCAATTTTTTCAATATAATAACATGATCGAATAAAAATTTAACCTTTAAAGAATTTTTAAAACCAACGGATTAAAACAAGTATAAAATATTTTTAAATATTTTTTAACAATCGTTTTTTACTGCGTTTTTCACATTAGGAATAGCAGTTTTACATGGTTTTTACTTAACAAGTTATTAAAATTTATTTAATCAAAAAAGACAAAAAGTATTTATGCTTCATTTGATCATTTTAAACACTAAAATATTTTGTTTTCTTTTTTTGTTTTAAGTAATTTTACATTTTTTTATTTATTGAAGGTGTCTAGAATTCGGCGCAGCCAATAGTTTTGTTATGGTTTTAGTTTTTGCTGTTGTTGTGGTTGATTTCTATTATCCCTGCATAAGCCTTTTTTCATTCTTAACCGTTTTATTACCGACATTTTAGTTTTTATTGATTTGCCTGTAAACAAACAAAATTTTAACACTTTGATGGGGTAATAAAAGGATTTTGTTTTTCCTTCTTGTTTCACACCTTATATCTGACTATTATTTAACTTGGTTTATATAAAAGCTTTTGTTGTTTTATTTTATTGTTTTACTAGATGTTAAACAGATATAAAACGTTCATAAAAGAAACTTAACGTTAAATATATAAACGTTAATAAACGAAATTCAGATTCAATGGTAAAACATATAAACCAGCAAACTGATATAGAAATAGAAACAATGAAATAAACAATGAACTATTCAATAAAACGTTTGCAAATGATTTCAAATATGTCATAAAATCGAAGTGTTTTTTATATATTAGAGCAAAGTTAAAATTTAATACAAACGCTTATAGTATATCCTTTTGGTTGGTAGGTAATATGACCTTTTTTTTTGCAAAAATTATTTCTAGCCAAACGGCTGGGTTGATTTAGTATAAGATTTGTTGGACAAATCGCGACATGTCACGGGTGACAAGTTTGTCACTTTTGTGCCCCTGTTCTTTTTAGCTCTTTAAACAAAAATAGTGTTTTTTTTTTAATTTTTTTAAAGGATTTAATTTTTCTTTAACAATTAAATTATTTTATATTTTGAAGTATTCCATCGACTCCCAAGTTCATGCAATTGCGGGCTTGCCAGTTCCTCCACCGGGACCCTAAACTGGTGAGTTGGGAACAATCGGCATATTAGTTTAATATGGAGGGTGCTTGGGAAATAAATTATCCAAAGGTTACAAAAGTCTGATCTTTAGTATCACTGAGGGCTAATATATTCTATTGTTGTATAAAAATTTAATTAAATTTGATTGTTAACAAAATTTTACTTGTTTTCTTAATTTAAATTGCTATTTCGGAAATTAAAAGCCGCCGATTTGGATTTGCCTTATCTTTTCAATAAAATCGTTTGTTATTTTTGTTAAATGTTAAAAGCGTGCAAACATTTTATTATCCCTATGTTGATGCGTTTTCCATTAATTTAACAATAAAAACAAATAAATATTGATTTAGTACTTGTTAAGTCATATGTATTAATAATTCTTAAAAGTTATGAGCTAATAATTGTGCCAGCAAAATGTAAAAAAGTTGAAGCACATTAACCAGTCACGAATAAAACAGGGCTTAATTAAGCTTCTGCTTTCCCTGGTCATCATAGTCAAAATATTTCAAAGGACAGGACGACAAAAAAATATTTCAACCTTAATAAACATTAATCATTTTGTTAAGCTTATCACAACAAACATATTGTAAATACATTGATAAAGAATAATAAATGAAATAAGGAATTTTTTTCAAGAAAAAACAAAACGTAACTTCAATAAATTATGCCTGTCGTCACTTAAATCTGTCACATATTTCTTAACAAAAAATACACTCAGAAATCGTATCGTTTGTAAGAAAATATTTTTTCGAAATTATTTGTTGTAAACTGTCACAAAAAAAACACACAATTTTTTCCCTCTAAATTGATCGAATATTCACCAAAGCTGCTGGCTTTCAATAGTAATTCTATCAAACCTTATAAAAATTTTAAATTTTTTAAAAATTTTTCTTTGCTTTTTAACAAAAACGACTTCTTAAAAGATCAAACATTAAGTAAAACAAATAAGCATGACTGTGGCTAAAAAGGTTTTAAATTTTTTCAAATTTGTTTTCATATCCTGGCAGCAGAATTTATTTTTACTTTCGTTTAATTAAAGCTATAAAGAACTAGCAGTGGAGTTCTTTTACGTCTTAAATCTAAAATGTATTTGATTCTTTGTTTACATTATCAACAGAGATTACAAGATTCGTATTTTGTTTGTTTATACTTTTCTAACACTTTTCAATTTGTGTTGATTTTTCTTTGTGGAGAACTTGAAGCCTTAAGCACTTTAATATTTGCTTTTTTAAATTGTTTAAATACAACAAGTTTAAATACTTCATTCAGCTATTAAGAATTGTAAATACCCTCCAGCAAAGTATTAACAAAATGTTCCGACATAAGGACAAACAAAGATATAAGTAGTTTGTTGTAGATACATTTATGCACATATCGTCACCTAAACTAGGAAAATTCATCGACATTCTTATACCCTTCAAGGGTATATATAAGTTTGTCACTCCGTTTGTAATTTCTTTAATATCTATCTGTGACCCCATTAAGCATATATATTTTCTTGATCCTTATAGATAGGATAGTCAATTTAGCGATGTCCTTCTATACGTCGGTCCGTGTTATGGTTGAAATCAACTTTTTGAAGCCAGCTATTGTCGCATAGACCCGTAATTGATATCAAACTATCAGAAATATCTGCGACATAATCGCTTTTGAAATCCAGAAAAATCGCCTAATAACTGACCCAGATGTAAGCCAAAAGCTAAGACTACTTTTGTATATCTCTCTAAAATTTGTACATTAAAACCTTTAGCCTGCCCCAGAGTTGCCTCTACACTGATGCAATATAAGACCGACTCCCATTAATTTTTTCTCACAAAAATTTTTTGGAACATATCTACACCCTATTTCCACTCCTACAAAAGTCAAATGTAAGACTGGCCCCAATTATTTTTTCCTCTTCAACCACTTATTAAATCTTTCTGGATTAATGAAACGCTTCCCGCTAACCTGAAAGAAGGCATCATAATAAACCTCCCAAAGAAAGGCAACCTCATGGAGTGCAGAAACTGGAGGGGCATAACACTTCTTAATGTCGTAAACAAAGTCATCGCACAAACTTTGTACAACCGCATTGCAGCTGTAGTCGAACCAAACCTGCGCAACCAGCAAGCAGGATTCAGGCCACAACGGTCTTGCACAGACCATATAAACAGCCTAAGAATTATCGTTGAACAATGCAGCGAATGGCGATCACCCCTATACCTGCTCTTTATCGACTTCAAACGTGCTTTCGATGAACTTCTCCACCCCGCAATATGGACTGCTCTAGAATGTAAAGGTATCCCAAGTAAAATTATAAATTTAGTCAAGTGCCTTTATACAGATGCGCAATGCTCCGTGCTGCATGCTGGACGCACCAGTAACCTCATAACGGTTAAATCAGGAGTCCGACAAGGTTGCATCCTCTCGCCGCTACTATTTAACATTGTGCTCGACGTTATTATGAATGAAGCAATCGGAGCAGGACAAGGAATCACTTTAGGCCTGCAAAACAAACTTAGTGATCTAGACTACGCAGATGACATCTGTTTGCTCTCGCACAGTTTCACCCAGACCCAGGAAATGCTAGATGAAATCGTATTGAAAGCAAGCGCAGCTGGGCTAAAAATCAACACAACCAAAACCAAATCCATGCGCCTAAATAGCACACACTCGGAAAACTTCAAGCTAAATAGCGAGCAAATCGACGATGTTCAGAGTTTCTATTACCTAGGTAGCTATATATCTAATAACGGTGGCAGCCAACAAGACATCGAATGCAGGCTCTCTAAGGCGAAACAGGCTTTCGGTACCCTAAACAAAATCTGGCGATCGTCTAACATATCGCTGCATACAAAAATCTGCCTCTTTAACACCAATGTAAAATCAACTCTTCTGTATGGCAGCGAAAGCTGGAACGCGTCCGCCGTCAATGCTCAACGTCTTCAAGCCTTTACCAACCGATGCCTTCGACGTATTCTTCGAGTGTTCTGGCCAAACACTATCTCTAACACTGACCTGTGGTTCAGAACCAGCCAACCCCCCATTGCTGAGGAGATTCTCTGCCGAAAATATAGATGGCTAGGCCACACCTTGCGAAAATCGGCAAATGATCTTACGCGGAAAATACTAGAATACAACCCGCAAGGAAGCCGAAGACCTGGGCGACCGCGAAATACCTGGAGAAGACAAGTCGAGTTTGAGCTTGGAAGATACGGAAAGAGTTGGAACGAAATCAAACAATTAGCACTAGACCGAACTCAATGGAATTTATTTGTTACAGCCCTATGTTCCTTCTAGGAATTTAATGGATTAAATATATAAGCATTTTTGTGAAGCACACTTACGCCCTATCACCAGGCCCTAACAGGGTTGCTATACAAAATTTGAAAAAATTATGGTAAAAACCCATTAAACTTACCCGGAGCCACCCTTAAAGGAATAAAATGTATTACAGACCTCAACTAATTTTCCCTCCGCAACATATTCCGAGAACATACTTACCCATTTTCTCCACCACCTAAGGGGGTTGCCATACAAAATGAACAAAAATTACGTTAAGACGCCTATAACTTCCCCAGAGTCGGCCTTAGAGAAATAAATTATACGACCGTCCCCAGTTAGTTCCCCTGTTCCCCAAACATATTCCCAGGACATACTTACCACCTATCTCCACCCGCTAAGGGGGCTCCCATATAAAGGGTTAAAACCCCTACACGTTGTGAAGGGTATATAAGATTCGGCAAAGCTCAATAGTTGCTTGTTATTATTTGCTTGATTTATTTACAACAACAATAGAAAACAAAGCCCTTTGAGAGCTGAGTCAAACTAGGTAGGACCTTATTCATTTTAAGGCTACGATGTGTATGTTTATTTTGTACTTTTCAGCCATTTGCTTGTTTTTAGATTGTAAAGCCAAATAGCCCCCAATGTGAAAAAGTGTGTTAAGTTAAGAAGCATTTGTAATGTTGACTTTAATAGTAGCCACTGTAGCTTTCCGCCCTTTTGTCGTGTCTGTAATTCATTTATTTCCTACTAGCTTGGCAGTAGCATAAGCTTGCCAAAAAAAGCGTCACTTTTTTGAAAAATCTCTCGGGAATCAAAAATTTTGTGATAGTAAAGAGTGTTCATGTGGTTAAGCCAACCATGAATTTAAATTAAATTGGTGGCAGTTGTTTCTTATGCTTTTTTTAAATACACACAGACAGGATACAAGACAGCCAGACTAAAATTCTGAATATATACGTATTGTGTTCTAAATATGTTAATAACTGTTTATACAGCTTTAATACTTTCAAAAAAGATGTTCTTTCCCAGATTTTTCAGTACAGTTTTTCTAATGCATATTCTAAATATAAAAACAAGTAAGAGCCCTGTATTCGGCTGTGCCGAATCTTAGACACCCGTTCACATTGGACCCTCGAAACCCCAACTCTTTTTCTATTTTTATCCGTTGCTTTGTTTATAAAATATTTCTAATTTTTAAAAAGGGGTTCGGTGTCATATCTTAACCCTCTTAGGGTGATTAAGGCAGCTGTAGCAAATTTTACCCAAAATTTTTTTTAAATTTTTTAGCGACTTTTACTCTAATTTTTTAAAATTTTTAATGGCAACCCCCAATATGTGATAGAGCTAGGGGGTAAGTATGTTTTAGGAATATGTTTGGGAGAGAAAATTAATGGGGGTCTGTGATACATTTTGTTCCTCTAGAGGCGACTCCAGGGAAATTTTAGGGGCTTTTATCTTATTTTGTTCAAATTTCGTATGGCAATCCCTTTAAGGCGTGAAAATAGGGGGCCAAAAGAATGTTCTAGGAATATATTTGCGAGCAGACACCAATGAAGATCGGTCGTACTTCTTATTTCTCTAAGGCCCACTCCGAAAAAGTGTTGGGCGTTTTTACACTATTTTTGTAAATTTTGTATGGCAACCACCTTAGGTGATGGAGATAGGGGGCAAGGGAAGAGAAAAATAATGGGGGTCTGCTATACATTTTATTCCTCTAGGGGCAACTCCGGGGAAGGTCTAAGGTTTTGACCTTTTTTTTCAATTGTATAAAGCAACTGCCTTAGGGCGAGAAGAGATGTTCTAGGAACATGTTTGGTAGGAACAACTAATGGGGGTCAATCGTACACTTCATTGCTCTAAAGCCGACTCTGAGGAAGTTTTTTTTTAAATTTTTTATGGCAGCCCCCATAGGTGATAAAGATAGGGGGTAAGCATGTTCTAAGAATATGTTTGGGAAGGAAAATGAATGGGGGTCTGTGATACATTTCATTCCTTTAGTGGCGACTCCGGGGAAATTTTAAGGGTTTTTATCTTATTTTTTTTCAAATTTCGTATGGCAATCTCCTTAGGGGGCCAAGAATGTTCTAGGAATATATTTGCGAGTAGAAACTAATGGGGGTCGGTCGTACTCTTTATTTCTCTATGGCCCACTCTGAGGAAGTGTTGGGTGTTTTTACATCATTTTTGTAAATTTTGTATGGCAACCCCCTTAGGGGATGGAGATAGGGGGCAAGGGAAGAGAAAACTAATGGGGGTCTGCTTTACATTTTATTCCTCTAGGGGCAACCCCGGGGAAGTTCTAAGGTTTATACCTTTTTTTTAAATTTTATAAAGCAAGGGCGAGAGGGCAGGGGTTATGTATTTTCCAGGAACATGTTTGGGAGGAAAAAAACTAATGGAAGTCAGTCGTACACTTCATTGCTCTAAGACCGACTCTTAGGAAGTTGTGGGCATTTTTCCATTTTTTTGGAAATTTTGTATGGCAACCCCATTAGGTGATGGTGATAGGGAGTAAGTGTGTTCCAGGAATATGATTAGGAGAGTAAACTAACGGGGTCTATGATACATTTTATTCCTTTAGGGGCAACTCCGGGGAAGTTGTAGCGGTTTTCATCCAATTTTTTTCAAATTTTGTATGACAGCCCTCTTAGGGCGTGGAGATAGTGAGTAAATTTGTTCTAGGAATATGTTTGCGAGTGGAAACTAATGTGAATCGGCCGTTTTTTATTTCTCTAAGGCCGACTATGTGGAAGTTATGGGCGTTTTTACATCACTTTTGTAAATTTTGTATGGTAACCCCCTAATGTGATCGAGAGGGAGGAAAAACTAATGGGGGCCTGTTATTAATATTTATTCCTCTAGAGGCAACCCCGGAGAAGTTGTAGGGGTTTTTACCCATTTTTTTAAATTAAGTATGGCAACTATGTTGGGGGCGGGGGATAGGGGGTAAGCATGTTTTACAAAAATTTTTAGGAGGAGAAATAAATTAGGGTCGGTCTTACATTTTACCTTTGTAGGAGAACCCTGGAATCTGTGAGAGCGATTTAAATAAAATAAAACTTTGTATGGTAACTCTGCTAGGGGGCGGTGATAGGGTGTAAGTAAATTCCAAAAAAAATGTTGTGGGGAAATATTAATTGCGATCGGTCTAACATTGCACATTGTAAGGGGCAACTCCGGGGCAGCTGTAGAGGTTTTAATGCACAATTTCGCTGGATTTTAATACATATTTTTTTTTCAAATATTTCTGATAGCTTTATGCCTTATACGGGTCTATACATTGGGTGGCTTCAGAAAATTTCAGAATGATTTCAACCATAACACGGACGGACGGACATGGCTAAATCGTCTTTCCTATTATAAAGGACCAAGAAAATATGTACCTTATGGGGTCGCAAATAGATAAAAAAAAAACAATTACAAATGTAATTACAAACTGCATGTGTTCTTACCAGTGACACACATATTTTGATTATGATTTTTAACGACTAAAAGAGCCTCATTGAGTTTAAAGTTAAAAAGTAAGCAACAATAATAACAATATTACATTAGATTTGGGCAAGTTTAATAGTTGGAGAGAGTTAATTTTGTTTTTACTCTCATACGCCAACATGCCCAAAGTTATCTGAAACAAACCTTTAAATTATGTTTCTATGCTTAGTAGTTTAAAAGGTTTTGGAACAGTTTTGTCAAAAAAATTTTTTTAATAAAGAAAACTATCGTTTATATCAATAAGCAACTTTTGATTTAATTCACAATTAAGGGCCTCCGATACAAACGGGAACACCCGCAATGTTCTATGTCTCGAAAATTGTAATTGCTTCCAAATTTTTAAATAGTACGAAGGAGTTTTATAAAAGTGTTAATTTTTAGAGAAAAAAACAAACCTCATATCAAACAAAAATAACAAAAAAACTAAATTGACGCACTTAAGTTATCTGTATTTTCTTAATCAACTGCTTATTCCCTTCTCTTCCTTATGGTTTTTGACATTAAAAACAATTCAACTATGAAATAAAAAAAACATTCTTCTTTAAAGTTTGAATGTTTATTCGGTACACGATGGGAAGCTGTAAAGTAGACAAATCTGCATATAATTCCAATGGCTTTTAAAAGAAAAGAATTTGAGAAACCACTTGACGCTAAGTTAAAGATTTCAAGTACATATCTGTAAGGCGAAAACAAAATAAAATAAATTTGCATTTATTCAAAGTTTTTCCTTGTAGTGAATAAACATTAATTCATTGGGGTTGATGGAGGAAGTATTAAAGTTTTTTCCAACGTTTTAATATACATGAACCTTTAAACAAGTAAGAAGGATTAGTTCGAACAGCCCAGACTCTATAATATTCTTCTTACAATACAATAAAGCGATTTGCACGAAATTAAGGGCAGCTGATGAAAGAAGATTTTAGTATAAGATGTATATGCTTGTTGTTGGAAATTGAGAATTTATGAACAAGTTAACATGGATAGAAAAACAAAGAAACAGAAAATAAAACTTAGTTGATTGGAGTTTTTGAAAAGCACCTCCTTTTTATGGTTACCCGTTATATCTCAAACTCATTGCACCCTTCGCAATGGTGGTGTAGGGTATAAAAAACCAACACACCGGAAAATGTTTAATTCAAAATAAGAAACTCTTGAGCACGATTCTATACACACAGAAGAGTGTACAAGGAATTCTATAACTGTAGCAATTATGTATTTGTTGTACGTAATACTTATGTTCTAACAAGAGCTTAAAACAGCAACAACTTGATATTAAAGTGACAGAAAAAGTCATTCAAATTTAACAAGAACAGAAATACATTTTAAGTAATAACAAGTAACAGTGACTGGTTGTTGAAATGACTGTGCTAAATTAAGACTTGTAAACAATTTGATGTAAAAAAGTAAATTGAAGAAATTTAAAACTATTATTTCTCGCTGTGGGAGACAGACCTCAATTTCAGGTCAAGTAAATGATGTGATTTGTATTAGATAGAAACGCATTTGCGCTACATTCAAATGTATTAGAGAAATAAAAACCCATTTTTGGTTTTACTTCTTTTTGCGTTTAGAGAGATTTAAAAGTTATTGAATTTTAAAAAAAGGAAATAAGAACATTAAAGTGGGAAAATTCCGAACTTATTATGAGTTTTGTTTTAAGCCCTCAACTTTGGAACTAGTCGAGGTGCAGGAAAAAATTAATACCTTATAAGCTTCAGCGTTTCCCAGAAATGATAGCGAAAAGTTACATATTTTTATTAAAAAAAATGTTCATAAAAAGTTACATTTAGGTATAATAGCACAGCAATATATGGGACTATGTTTATGGGGAACTTTTTTTTAAATTAAAGTAATACCATGCCGTTAAAGGCATTCCAACTCAAATAACATAGTTAAAGATATAAATAAATTCAAAAAATTATGGAATTAGATTAACCTATCCGAGCTATATATCTGCCGCTGCCGATGAATTTGCTCGGCGCAGGTCTCTGGTCTAATCCTGGCTATCAGAAGCTTCCAGGTTCAATTCCAGATTGGGTCATTATTTTGTTTTTATATTCATTCTTTTCTTTTTTATTTGTCTTCTTTTGTTCTTGTTATTTTTGTAATCTGTTTTCTTCTCTGTTTAATTTTATCTTTTTTTCGGTTTTTTAGTATGACTTTGCTTATGATTGTTGAGGTGTGTTGAGTTTATATCTTTCAGACAAGTAAGGTTTTAAATGCAGTGGTGAGTAAATAAAGGTAGTACAGGGTGTCTGGTCGCAGATTTATATTTTCAAATTTAAATAAAAAACGTAATAATTTTCACAAAGTTTTATTAAGGGCACTGAACGATAGAATGTAAATGCGGATTTTATTTTTTAAGGAGTATGTCATCTAGGTGTCTTTTATCGAGCTGAGCACACTGTTAAAAACAGAGCCTTGGTTGCTAATTTTTCGACGAATATTTTCCTTTAAGATTGGGAAGGTATCCCAAAAAAAAAGCGACTGATCCGTTTTTTGGGGAATATTTTTTCGAAGCAAATTAATCGAAGCTCTGGCTGTGTCTGCAGTCGCCCCATCCTGTGGAAATCACGTGTGGGAAGAGTACGATAAATTAGCTAACTAGCTTGGTAAGAGGAATTCCGTAATCATGCGTCGATAAGTTTCACCGTGCATATTCGTCGCCTGGTCTCAAGTATTTTATCTAATGCGTGGATATTGCACACCAAACACTTACCCTGGGGCAATGCAATGATTTTTGATGTTTCAATCGAAGGTTGCGGGTTCTAGGAGACCAGCAATGGCAGTTTTGCTTATTATCGTGACCGTTTAAGTGAAAATGAGACTTGTCACTCCAAAAAAAAATGGGATTTACAGTGCGAAAACATTCCAACATCGTTTCACAAAAATTTTGCGTAAATCAAAGTCACTCTCTTTCAGTTTTTGAACGATTTGTATTTTAAAAGGATGGAACTCCGGATTTTTTTTTTAATTTCATGAATTACCACTCTTAGAAGTCTCAGTGAAGCTGCTCTTTTCCGCATTGAAGGTCGCGGATTTTCACGTAAACTGCTTTCAACCACTTCAATGTTTTCGGGAGTCCTTGAAGATCTACTGGGCCTTTGCCGTTGAACAACCATTATCGAAGCAGTTGCGCAGGTTCTCTGCACCCACGAACGAATTAAATTTATACTCAGTTCATCACATATTCGTCGAATACAAAACTTTGAACAAAATTGTTGACGAGTAATTACGTAAGAATATTTACTCTCACAAAATGTCTCCACAGCGAATGCGCGATGATCACTCGACAGCTTCGACATCAATTACTAACCAATCCGCACAATCAATAATTCCAACGGCGCCAACCTCCTTCCGCACCATTTTTTACTTTTTGAAATATTTGTATTTTAAAATATAAATTTTCCACCATACACCCTGTATTTATGTGCTGATTTTGAGAGTTTTATGTGCTGTTGTTCGGAGCCAATTTAGTGATTGTCTCAGACGACTTATATGTGTTTTGTTTTTGTTTGCAATAACAAAATACACATAAACCGTTTGAGGCAATCACCCAATTGGCTTCTAACAACAGCATATAAAACTTTTAAAAGCAGAACGCTTCGTTGGTTGAGTGGTTAGTGCATACGTCTTGCAACAATAGGATACCAGGTTCAAGGTGCTATTAAGGCTGGCAATGTAAATTTAAAATAATTTTTTTTGTTAATTTTTATTTATTGTTGAACTAATTGTTTTTAATACAATTTTTGATTTTTAGTTTTGGCTTTAGTTCATATAATTTCTTTTTTTTTATTAGAAGAAATTATTATTTTCCGTTAATGTTGAAAGGAACTTTCAATTTGAAAAAAGCAGATTTTTCTACCGCTACTAGCCGAGTAGAATGCATTTTCGAAAGCAGCTACGCAATTTCATCATCAGTACTCTTTGAACGGTAGTAGTGTATATGGTTGTAAACATCACCTATTTAACTTACATGTAACAGAGAAAAGTATACGGTATCAGTGTTTTCCTTCTGTTTTTATTTTGTAAGTTAGGACGAAGTTTATTTTTCATATAAACTATGCTTTTTTCCATTAAAAGTCTCTTTGGCAACACTTGACTAACGGACAAGCATTTGTCCATCTCTCAGATGGAACGAAACGCTTTTTATTATTGTATATCATACAATAGGGGTAATCACTTTTTTTTTTTTAATTTCTTTTATTGTCAACGACAAATTGATAGAAATTATTAAAGATCATTTTGCACCGTGCCATGTGTGAGTTATATGTTAATTTTTATTTATTGTTGAACTAATTGTTTTTAATACAATTTTTGATTTTTAGTTTTGGCTTTAGTTCATATAATTTCTTTTTTTTTTATTAGAAGAAATTATTATTTTCCGTTAATGTTGAAAGGAACTTTCAATTTGAAAAAAGCAGATTTTTCTACCGCTACTAGCCGAGTAGAATGCATTTTCGAAAGCAGCTACGCAATTTCATCATCAGTACTCTTTGAACGGTAGTAGTGTATATGGTTGTAAACATCACCTATTTAACTTACATGTAACAGAGAAAAGTATACGGTATCAGTGTTTTCCTTCTGTTTTTATTTTGTAAGTTAGGACGAAGTTTATTTTTCATATAAACTATGCTTTTTTCCATTAAAAGTCTCTTTGGCAACACTTGACTAACGGACAAGCATTTGTCCATCTCTCAGATGGAACGAAACGCTTTTTATTATTGTATATCATACAATAGGGGTAATCACTTTTTTTTTTAATTTCTTTTATTGTCAACGACAAATTGATAGAAATTATTAAAGATCATTTTGCACCGTGCCATGTGTGAGTTATATGTTAATTTTTATTTATTGTTGAACTAATTGTTTTTAATACAATTTTTGATTTTTAGTTTTGGCTTTAGTTCATATAATTTCTTTTTTTTTATTAGAAGAAATTATTATTTTCCGTTAATGTTGAAAGGAACTTTCAATTTGAAAAAAGCAGATTTTTCTACCGCTACTAGCCGAGTAGAATGCATTTTCGAAAGCAGCTACGCAATTTCATCATCAGTACTCTTTGAACGGTAGTAGTGTATATGGTTGTAAACATCACCTATTTAACTTACATGTAACAGAGAAAACTATACGGTATCAGTGTTTTCCTTCTGTTTTTATTTTGTAAGTTAGGACGAAGTTTATTTTTCATATAAACTATGCTTTTTTCCATTAAAAGTCTCTTTGGCAACACTTGACTAACGGACAAGCATTTGTCCATCTCTCAGATGGAACGAAACGCTTTTTATTATTGTATATCATACAATAGGGGTAATCACTTTTTTTTTAATTTCTTTTATTGTCAACGACAAATTGATAGAAATTATTAAAGATCATTTTGCACCGTGCCATGTGTGAGTTATATGTTAATTTTTATTTATTGTTGAACTAATTGTTTTTAATACAATTTTTGATTTTTAGTTTTGGCTTTAGTTCATATAATTTCTTTTTTTTTATTAGAAGAAATTATTATTTTCCGTTAATGTTGAAAATCAAATTAAAAATATATTAAAATATTAAATATATTAAACATTAATATAATACATATGCAATAAAACTATTTAATTATTAAATTAATAATTATAAAAAAATATATATTTTTTTAATATTTAATAATTCAAATAATTCTTTTATTAAACCAATTAAAATATTTATTATTAAATTTTTTGCTTTTTACTTTAATTTCTTCATTGAATCCAAAACTGGAGCAAACTTTTTAAACTTACAAATTTATTAATTGGTGTCTTTCTTTTTTATTTCAGTTTTTCTTGACGCGCTATATTTATTAAATCTAGATGGCAAATACAAAAGCCTTTATCTCAATGATCATTAACTAAAAATTTAAAAACTTTTTAAAAGTTGAAAAAAAACGTAAGAGGCGTTAAATAAAAAATAAACCCCCAACATGGCTGATGATATATCATTACCCATGAAAATGCAAAAGAAAAAGAGAAGTGCTTCCATATGTGCTACCGGCGGAAGCATAGAAAATGTTATATATAACATACCTTCGGGCACCAACACACCAGACTCACAGGGGACACCGAGCTATAGGAGACGTCGGCCTGCGACCAGAACACAAAGTGCACGTATATCTAACACAGCGGGTAAATCGGTAAGTTGCTATCGCCCTATATATTTCTAATACGCAATTTTTGAGGGACAATCGGTTAAATATTTTCTGTATTTTGTCCCATTTTTAACTTGCCCTGCTATAAAAATTATTTTTAAACTTTTAAAGAAAACAAGAGTCACAAGAAAATATCGGAGAACTAATTTTACTGTGCATTGATTCTAAAACCTGCAAAATCTATACACTGGGAATGTGATTCGGTTAATAAGTTGCGATATTTTTTTTTTAACATGTGTATTCGTTTTTATTGCTGAATCTTTACTACGGTGAACTTACAATACTTAAGTATTCAGATAGTGACTACCGAAATTTCTGCACCTTCAATTTCATTTATACCTGAGACTTAAAAATGGCTGGAAACTACAGTAACTTAAAATATTGAGTAACTGTTACCGTGATATTGTTACGTTTATTTTGATATGTTATGCAAAGTAACATTTTTTGGTATTCCTTGTGAAGTAACTAGAGCTGGGTCAATCGGTTACTTTAGTTCATTTTTGCTAACGACCTCGTTCGTTTTATCCACAAACCACAGTGAATTTATTTGGGGCTTAGAGATTAAAATAAGGAGGTGGTTGGCTAAAACGAACGAAGGTAACGAATCGAGTCTAACTCTAGAAGTAACTATTACTGGTGATGTAGTTTATTTGTTTGTGAGAAGTAAGAGACAGCGATCACCGTCACCGTTAAAGAAAACAGTGATTTATAAATCACGTCCACTTTAATTTAAATCTTAAAGTTAAATATTTGATTGTGTCGGCCATGTTGTAAGATATTTTGAGCGTGCGGACTTGGATGTGTTTCCAGCTTATTTAAAAACTAGTAGACATAGTTAAGGATTCAACATACATATAAACATCGGAAAGTGTGGATGTTACTGTTTTTAATAACCAAGAAGTACAAGTTATACGACGATGAATTTTATTTATTTTGAAGGCGGAGGCAGTGCCTCATAATAGTATACCATAGTACCGAATTGGTGTCAAAATCAAATTGCGCAGCAGAAGTTTATAGTTGAGACGAGGCACAGAGTTTCTGCTAGTGGATTTTGTCTGTTTTCACCTGAATTTTTTTTTGTGTCAACTTCACATCTATACTTGACTTTTATTTTAGACGACGATCCAGATAAATGTTATCTAATGTAGCCCTAAAAGCAATTTGTTACTAAGCTTAACAAATCCAGTAGCTTCTTTAGAATTTAGATTACTAAAAGCCTCTGTGAGATCTAGAAATCAAAACGATATTTCTATAGGCTGTCAGGCAGCAACTGCCGGCAATTCAATTGTACCAATTCACGTATTGGGAACAAACACGTCCTCTAAATGATATGCAAAGAGGTCACATTTTTCTTCGTCGTTGCTTAACCAAACTTCTTTAAGAAGTGGTGGTTTTGCATGATTAAGAGTGGTATGTAGGCCTAATGAGAGAGCGGTATTGCCCCCAGAATTTATTATCGCACCATCCCCCCCCCCCCCCCACTCCAACAAATTTAAAAAATTTTTTGGAAACAATTTTTAAATTTATTAACTCCATGCGCTTTGAGTTTCTGGCCCCCTAGAAAAAAAAATGTAGCTACGCTTATAACCTTAAGTGATGCTGTTTTATATGCCTCCAGCAAATGAGTAAATTTAAGCTTTAATTAAGGGCGATTTTTGCTTTTGCCATTCTCCACTGGTTTTTTTCAGACAAAAACTTTTTTATATCTGTTGAAAAAATTATGTTGTTTTCAGTCTGATGGTTTAAAGAATGTTCAGCGACTTTTTTTATATGTTCATTAAAACTACCTAAACAGTCATCAGTATCTTTCGGAGTTCTTAATGTTACATTTTGCAAGCATTGGATGTTAATATATTTTTTATATTTGAGCCAATTAACCTTTTTGGGTAAAAGAAAATTACCAGGGACGGTTTGTTAAGGACTACAAGCGCGACAACGAGTCCTGAACTAAAAATATGTTATTAACTTTAAAAACAATTTAAGCCAAACTAAATTCAAACGACGACTGTGAAGCTAGATAATTTCCATGTAAAGACATATTATCGAAAGCAAGGTCAATTACTGATTGATACTCACAAAATTTAAAAAATGTCTTTAGCACGTTCTCAACACAGCTTTCCATTAAATATAAATCTTTTGGAGGGAACTATGTATATAGAGTCTGCGAAAAGTTATGAACCGAATACTAAAAATATCTGTCAAATTATTTTTCTCAATTAGTACGTAATTACGTTTGGAAACCAGTAGTTTGGCTTTTGTAATTACGCTTACGGCTACGTCGTTATGTGCATATTATGTACGTTGGTGTAATAATGGTTTTATGTAAATAATTGAATTGATACATAACAAGTTTAATACAAAACTAAAATAGTGTTTTATATAAAGTACTAACAACAACATCTTTTCAAAACAAAGAACCTCATCCAAAGAAACAAGTTTAATATATATAAAGTACGTGACTTTGAATTTTAATTAAAAATGCAAAAAAGGAAAACCTTCTGGTCTTTTGAAAATTGATGGTGACATGAAACAAAGTAATCAATTAAAAAGGGTTAACAAAGAAAAAGCATTGCATGCATAAAGTGCTAAAAAATTAATATTTAAAAAACTTAAAATTTAATTGATGTTAATTGTAAAATTTAATTTCAAGAAAACAAATAAGAAAGTTATAGTCAGTCAAGCCCTAACATATTGTACCCTACACCAAACTTGAATGGGGGTTTTATAAGAAACTAAACCAAAACAAATTATATTCAGTATTATAGTTGATGGCTTTAAAAGGCGGCCTATAGCGTGTTCACAAAAATACATAAACACGGACGGACGGATGCTTAAATAGATTCGTGGAGCGATTCTGAGTCGATCAGTATACTTGAAGGTGGGTCTCATACCTTTACTTTACATCTGCACAAATGCATAGCTCCCCTACCACGTATGTGGTATTGGCATCTTTGATCTCCGCAAAAACTTTTTTGAAACGATGTTGGAACGTTTTTGCACTGTTAATCCCATTTTTTGGACGACGAGGCTCATTTTAACTTTAGTGACCACGTCAACAAGCAAAACTGCTGTTAGAGGTCTCCAAGAACCCGCAATGCCCGGTTGAAATATTAAAAACCATTGCATTGCCCCAGGGTGACTGTTAGGTGTGTTTTATTTACGCATAAGGTAATTGGACCATTTTTTTCGAAAATTCTCGAGGCCAGGCGACAAATGTCAACGGCGAAAATTATCTTCGCATGATAACGGAACTCTTTTTGCCAACCCTGCAAGCTCATCCATTGTACTCTCCCCACACGTGGTTTTAACCGGGTATGGCGACTGCACACACAGCCAAAGCTTTGATTATTTTCTTCGGAAAAATTTCCACCAAAATTTGATCAGTCGCCTTGGGTACGTCGCATGACCACTGATGTCGTCCGATCTAACTCTCATGGATTTTTTTTATTGGGCCACCTCAAAGAGAGGGTTTATATTCGTCTTCTAGAAATCAGCCCAATTAAACCAAGTTAACTGCAGCGTGTGGCGCAGAACACAATGCTCCGTTTTGATCAGTGTAATCAAGTCGACGGAAGAGATCTGAATGATTTACTCTTTAAAAAATAAAATCCGCATTTCCATTCTATCGTTTGATGCTCTTAATAAAACTTTGTGTCAGTTATAACTTAAAAATGAAAATCTGCTACGAGACACTCTGTTTTTAAATATTGTTGTTCACCGGAGTAAAAACTAAATAAAAAAATTGTATAAAAAATGGAAACTATTTAGTTTATATTTGCTTTATCCTCTACAATATCTCGAATATCTTGCCATCTCTACATTATATTTATCCTGTTAACAACAATACTAGTTGTCCCCACTTAGTCAGCTAAAGTTTGTTTGACTCCTTATATGAACATAAATTTACTTTCTCTTCGTTTTACCAAAACTAATTACTTATATTTTATTCCTTTTTTTATATATATTTTTAAGGTTCGGAGGCGTCCTCAACAGCAACAGCATATTCAACATAATTTACAAGAGTCCCGATCATATTGCACCAGTGAACCAAAACTAAGCGAAACAGAAACACCGCCACAAAGAAGAAAACTTTCACAAAGAAAGCCTCAACAACACGGTACGTAAAAAAAAACTTAAAATAAAAAAGATTTGAAAGTTAATTATGTCTAGTAAAAAAAAATTAACAGCATTGGGTAAGAACTTAAAAAAAATTTAACACACTACTTTAAAGTGGAAATTACAAGTTTTCAAATTTTAAGTACTTAAAACTTAAAAAGATATACTTGACAAAGATGATAAAGAACAAATAATGGCGTGAAACTGATGCCCACCCCTGAGTTTAATGGCGGCGTTTTTCCCCAAGGCCTGCAAAATTGGACTAGCAGTATAGAAACTACTAAATTATTTACTGGTTTTTCTATCCATCATATGCAACCAGAGTTGGGCAAAATACATGCTTTGCTGTATTTGAAATACAAAATACAAAATACTTGTTCCGCTTGTATTTCAAATACAAAATACTAAATACTTTCAAGTCAAGTATTTCAAATACAAAATACAAAATACAGTTTTTTATTATCTTTTATTTGAAATACAAAATACAAAATACAAAATACATTTTTAACCATTAATCATGGACACTAGATTTTTAAAAGTTTAATCAGATAAGCAGCCTCTTGTTGGAAAATATATAAATAATATATAAATCCTGCTAAAGAAAACCAATCTTTCAACAGGTCCTGATAAAAACATACTGGTGTTAAATTTTATGAAAACAGTTCTCTGCAAGGCACATTTAACATTTGCCTGCATTTCCTTTTTGATACGGATCAGTTATTGGTGTCAAACTATTGGAAATATCATTTTTTTAGGACAAAATCCGTGCACATATCCCTATATCTCAGTAAATATAGTCATTCTTGCCACAAAACTTGGCACGGATACTCTTCCCCGATAGGATCAGGGGAAGTGGTTTTTTGTCTACAATTGCACAAATTTTCTCAAATATTTCATGCGCTAATTCTTAGAAACTATTAGAGCTGTCGACTTTAAATGTTCTACAAAAATTGTGCAACAAGACCTACACTTCAAAAAAAAGGGGAAGGAAAAGGGGTAGCTCCCATAAAAATTAATATTTTTTTATAAAATTTTTGATACGCTATATCTCGAAAACTATAACAGCTAACGACTTCTAGTGTTTTACAAAAAGTAATTCGATGAAAAGACCTACATTTTTAAAAAAAAGTTGAAGAGGAGCAGGGGGACTAAAACATTCTATAAAAATTAACAACTTTTATTAACCTTTTAATATGAATAATGTTGAAAACTTTTAAAACTCTCGACCTCAAATCTTCTTCACTTGTACTATTAATTATACGAACGCTAAAATTTTGTAAAGTTTTCTATGGACTTTAAAACTGGCACAAGGCATGTTTATTATATTATTTGCAGTACAAAATAACTCGGCTGGGTATATTAAAAGACCAATGTAAAGGTATATAAGATTAGGCACAGCCAAATATAGCGATCTTACTTGTTGTGTTTAAAAGTGTGAATGTCAAAAAAATTTTAATTTTTATACAAAACTAGCCAAGCCTCGGTGTGTTTCGCTACACCAATCATAGTTAAATTACCAAAATATGTAAATAAAAGCATTTATATATTTTTTTTAATTACTGATTGCCCCACTTAGGTTGCAACAAATTATATGTCAGCCCTACTCTTTAGTTAACATATAAAAATTGGGAATTCATAAAAAATTCTTTTATAAACTTCTATATATAATAAAGGGCTACTTAATTAACAGATTAACATACTTTGGTAACCTGACGAATGCAATTGAAATAATTTTTCTATTTTTAGTGGTGGTTCTAAAGTTACAAAAAGTACTAAAACATAATTTTAACTCTTTTTCCCTATAGGGTCCAATAATTAAAAAAGGACCCAAAACCGTTCTAATTATTTTTAGGCCTGTCGCACCCAATTTGAATAATGTTTCTATCTCTATTGGTTTAAAGTTACAAAAAACGCCTACAAAAATCAAAATATATTTTTAACCATTTTTTCCCCTTTTGGGTCAAAAATATAAAAAAGTACGACAAACGTAATCACATTTTTAAGACCTATCGAAAACAATTTAAATAATGTTTCTGTCTTTATTGGTTTAAAAGTAACTAAAAGTACCCAAAAGTTCCAAAATACATTTTTAACCTATTTTTTTCCCTTTCGGTCCAAAATTAAAAAAAAAAACACCAGATACCTGTCTGTTTATTTCTTAAGGAAAACGCAAAACTTTTTAAATTATGTTTCTATCTTATATACATCAAAAGATAATAGGTTACAGATTTTTCCCTTTTTGTCCCCTTTTTATCCCTCTACGGGCCCAATGTTTAAAAATTCATGTGCATTTAAACAAACATGTAAAGCTTAACACGTCTTAAAAATTTCATTATATAGCTCTACGCGTTTGATCAATATGGCCTTGGGTAATTTTGTGAGGCAATTCATAACCTTACCTTCCCACACAAATGGGCGTATTGTGGGCGTGGCAGCAATAATTTCCAAAAAAAAGTAGCCTATTGTTCCTTTCAGACTTGAAGTAACACTCTGTAAAAATTTCACAAAAATCGATCCACTGGTGTGGCCAGCTATAAAATACAAATATACATACATTCATACATACATACATACATACATACACCCCATTTTTATATAATAGATTTAATTTTTTTGACATTCACGTTTCCAAATATCCGCTGAGCTCTTGATATTACCTGAATGAGTGAGCCCTGAAAAAGAACGTACCTTACCAAGGCGAAGACATAAATGAATACGAAGACAAAATTCCCATTCGGTTTTTTTTTGGAAATTGCAACATTTTTTTAATTTTGCTAATGACAACTTTTTGTATAACAAAAAAATGTATTTTGAAAAATGTATTTTGACTTCATAAGTATTTCAAATACAAAATACAAAATACTTCAGTGTTAGGTATTTCAAATACAAAATACAAAATACATTAGAAGGTGGTATTTCAAATACAAATACAAAATACGTATTTGTATTTCAAATACGTATTTCAAATACAAGTATTTGAAATACTGCCCAACCCTGTATGCAACCTAATTTTGTAAAAATTTAGGCTTTATTGGCCGCACCTTTCGCAGTAGGCCTTTATGCTCTAAACACAACTGGGACGAGCGACGAATTTTTCGTTGCGAATATTTGTCATAGAAAATAAAACACATTTGTAAATATCAAAATGCTCTCAAACAGTGCGTCGACTGAAATTCGTCATGTGTAACTAACTCTACGAGGTTTTTTTCTGTTTCTTACACCGACGAACGACAAATAAGTTGGCACAGAGTGACCATGTTTCTTTAAATTTTTCTATTCTGTTATTAAATAATGTTACTTTATACTTTGAGATTTATTTTTACTTTTTATTTTTAATGTATCCTTAATGGTAAATTTAAAAAAAAAAATTTATTGATATTAGTTTCTAATTAGTGCTTATGTTTAGGAAATATGGTCACTCTATCAGCTGCTACATGTAAGCAATAAGTAAATATATTTGTTACATTTATTCGTTCTAAATGTGTTTCAGTTGACAAATTAACGCAACAAATTTCAACAGACAAGCTCGTCGTGTAATGCAAAATTCGTCGTTCGTCCCAATTGTGTTTGGAGCATTTTTCGAAAATCAAATTTACATCACTCACAAAAGTCTCCTGCGTACATTTTTTGCATGCGGTGGCTCTTTCCATATATATGTTTTTGCAAATTGGTTTAAGTTATCAAGATATAGCGATATATTCAAAACGAGGTGGCATCACTTAATCTATACTGATATAATATATGCTCAAAAGAAGCTTTAAACGCCTTAACCAAAAAAAGGAAAGACTGAAAACCCTAAACCTTACCAGCCAATAGATATTTGTTCCGAACTCTTTAAGATTATAGGGAGTATGGTTAACTTCCACCTTGTTAACTAACTTAAGTCCAACGCTGTATACCGCCAGTATACCTTTCGAAGATAATGTTCTATAGTGGACAAACTGGCCTTTCTTACCGAAACTTTTTGTACCTCAATTGATCGTTTTAACGAAAGTAATGTGGTGGCTTTCGATTTTATCTTAACTTTACTTTTGACGGCGGTGAATATTTTTTCCGATTTATATTAATCTATTTGATTTGTTATAAAAGATATATGTATATTTCTATGGCTACCGCAAGGCTCTGTTCTCTCTCCTACCCTATTCCTTATCTTTCCTTATGACTTTCTATCTGATACTTGCAATCATATTTATTTGTTTGTAGACGATAGCAGCATTCACCATTTATACTCATTTGACTCCTTTAACCTTTAAAGGTTGATCTCCAATTGGGGCCGGGTGAATAAGGTCGATTTAAATGCCCGTAAAACCCAATGCTATCTTTTGGCACTAGTGAACCATTGTTCCTTGTCTGCATTAATGGATGGTATAAATATTATGGAGACAAAAACTGTTCATTTTCTGAACATGAAAATCCAGTCCTGGACGAAAATATTTTTTTGTTTTGTTCCAAAAAAAACAGCCAAGTGTTTTGGTTTCACGTTCTTTCGCCGTGGTATTCACACAAATTGCATGGGCATTAAAATTTAGGATTCTTTTTTAGGTTTGGTTGTAAACCTCCTTTCTATTGTTGGCCAAAAGAAAAAGCAAATTTTTAAACTTATGGCGTTTTCTTTTCTGGCAGAAATGCTGCCTTTATTCTGCCCTATGCACTCATTTCTGTTCTTTTCTGAAAAGCAAGGCAGCATTGCTACAGAGTTGTAAGTTCTTTTCTGGTAATGTTGCCCTAAAAAAATGAAAAAATGCTACATTTTTGCCCCTAAAATAATCAAAGGGTTACTCACTGCCTTTTTAAAAAGAAGAAGATCTATTTTTTTGCTATCAGTTTTTTGACGTTGAATAAAAAAATTTTATTTCTGTAAAGAAATCATAAAATGGAATTAAAAAACGAGGTCTCATCTAAAAATATAGTGATTGTTTGTTCTGTTGTAGTCACTGAAAATGTACCACTTTTCAAAGGTTTAGGTAGTTTTAAAAAAGTGTTACAAAATAAAATGGCAACATTTATGCTCAGAAAAGAAAACACCATTAAATTATACAAATTGTTTTCTTAATTCAATTTTTCACTTAAAAAGTACGAGTACTGGGGGGCTATTTAAAGTTAGTTTTTATATTTGATTTAATTTACATAGATTTTTCTAAAATTTAAGTTTTCCTCTAAATATATATTAAACAATATGTGATGTGAATTTTTTTTTCATTTGGATTTAGGCATTATCATATATAATTTTTAAAACTAAATTTTTTTTAATTTTTTCTGTAGTGCACCGCAAATCAAATGCTTATCTGGACGTACCCACCATTAACATGCATCATCTGAGGGTAAGCGATGATGGGGATTTAGATTGCTTAAGAACATTTAGCGCATCAAAATCAGGTAAGTTAAATCCTTAAGTTAGACGTTTTAAAAAACATTTTAATAAAAATCTTGTGCAACTTAGTTGCACAAGTAAAAAGTTCCCAAAGATAGCCAACAGTGAATTCAATAAAATTCTAAAAAACTCTTGAGACACAACAATTACTCAGTGGATGTAGAGCCATTCAAGTTGAAGTCTTAAAGCATGTTTACACTAGAACCCATTGATATATTTGACACTCTCGCTCGTCATTCAACCCAACCCTTTAATAAAAATTACAATGTTTTCAAAACAAATTTTTGATTACCAGTTGAATAACGAGTAAGCCAGTGTCATCCCTAAAAGAAAAGTTGTTTTGGCGGTTTAACAAGTTTCTAGGGTTGTAATGTGAACATGCTATGAACGTATGTAGTATAAATTTGACACGCCAGCTAGAGCTGCAAAACAATCGATGGTACTGTCAATAATACTAATCGATACTTTTGTTTCTAATTTTAGGATGTTTGGTTATTGATATATTGAGAAGAAATTAAGTACCTATTGTTTTTGTTTTGTTTCACTTGTGGATGACTGTTAAAAACTATCGATTGTTTTACAAATCTAATGACAAGGATTTCTAGCTAAACTGTTTAATATCGGCGACAACACGCTGATAAGGCATATGCATTAGATTGTTATTAGGTTTGAATTTGAATGACTTCCTAGCTGGAGCATCTTCATTAATTTTCACAACACGACCTGGCCAACGTAAACGTTGAATCTTGGTACGCGTAACTATGTCAATTCCATCAAACAGCTTACACAACTCACGGTTGATACGACACCGATATTCTCCGTCAACGCAGATTGCTCCATAGATTTTCCCAAAAATTTTTCTTTTGAAAACTCCAAGCACTGGCTCACTTGCTTTTACAAGTACCCATGTTAACGGCGGAGCCCAGGTAGAAAATCGTTTACTATTTCAAAGCTATAGTTTTCAACTTCCACTGTCGGTCCAAGTGTACTGGACGTCTTGCGCGTTAATAACATAAGTTAGTTTTATCTGTATTAAGTGCAGTCCCACTTCGGCTGATTTTTTCTTGACTTTTTCGAAGTTGGAAGTTACTGCTCGCATCATTCCTGGTCTCATACACCTCAATATCCATGCATTTCTGTCTTTCAATTTCTCTTTTTTCGATTCTTTCGGGCTAAGATTTTTTTTATATGTTATTTTATATGTTGCCATTGACCGCTGTTATAATTAGTAGGAGGAAGGTTCAGAAGAAGGGAGTTGGGATAATTTCGTGTAGGCAATTGTGAGTGAGCTGCTTGACGTCTGGTTTTCTCTTTGCATTGTTACGTAAATGCTTTGCAACACTTAGCGGAGGGCGTACTTTTGCTGCTACAAGATCCCATTCTATGTTCGCAGTTGGGAACTCCAAACATTCCGTCTAATACAACATGTTAGATTTTGTCGATCGGGTTGGGTTTTAAGATGTTTAAGTCTAGTGCTGAAAATAACCAATTTCTAGTGGCGACGACATCAATCAGCCTTATTTGTTTATCGGAAGTGTTGTCGTGGAGGCTGGTCTTACCAACAGCTATATTAAAGTATTTTTCCTGACTATTTTGCTATTTAAATACCCAAGAATAACCTTAATGTCATTACCGGACTACAATCGTTAGTCTGCTCTAGGCACTCGTAAACTTGTCTTTAGTATCTTCATCGAACTGCACCATCGACGCGTAAGCACACATCAGGCTGTTAAAGAAAAACTTGGTCGATTTCAATTGAAATCTACAAAAAAAATTTATTTACTTTCGGTGGCTAGTTTTCTAATTCTTTTTATTACTTTTTAATATTATAAATATTTTTCACTTTTAAAGTTTTTTATGCATAATGTACGATATATGTTGTGAGTTCCATTTACACATTTCGAGCCAGCCTTTCCTTGTTTATAAACTGGTGCTGATTTAACATTACCTTGAGCATAATTACAGGCCATTACCTGATAGTATCCAAATATTTTATCAAACCTTATAATGGCGCAACCAATGTGGCTGGAGCTATCTTGGACCATTGTAGTAAAGCGACGATACTCTGATCTATATATAATCAAAAATTAAAGGATAAGAGTAGACGATTTCAAAATCTTCTTTCAAACTTTGTTGTATTAACTTACGTGCTCTTGGGTTTTGTAAAACTTTTGATAACTTTCTTAGGACAGCTATGTAGTTGAAGGGGCCACTGCCTCAAATGAGTATACATGACGTTTTCCATGGAAAGCAATTTTGTTGTTCGTTCCCACACGGTGAAAGCTATATCTTGCCCAACAAATGGAAACTGGTTAGTGTTGAGGCATACATCATAATTTGGTTGGCATTTATTAAAAATATATTCAGCCAGTTTTGCCAACTCATTGCTCCAAAGCATGGCAAGCATACCTTCAGCCTTAGGGAATCCTGCTTAGCCGTTGCTAATGATATATCGCAATTAGTTATGTGAACATAAGATTCTGGTTTTAATCACTTGAGTCATCTCAATTATCTTAGGGACCTTAACACAATAGATAAACCTCCTGTAAAATTTTCAGAAAAAAAATGTCTAAACATATATCTTAGAAATTAAAATAATTGAATTTTTAATTATTATACCATCTAGACAACCGGGACACTTTGTTTTTAAAAGAAAATATATACATATAAGTAAGTAGAAGCCACAAGTTTTTTAATGTTAAGGGTATGTTTACATAAGTTTTAAGGGTATATTTAAGTTTGTCATTCCGTTTGTAATTTCTTTATTATCCATTTGCGACCCCATAAAGTATAGGGAAGCCGATTTAGCCATGTCCGTCTGTCCCTGTTATGCTTTAAATCAACTTTCTGAATCCCCCCTATGTCGCATAGACCCGTAAGTGGTACCAAACTGTCAGAAATATCTGCGAAAAAATCAGTATAGAAATTCAGCAAAATCACCCAATAACTGTCAGAGATATAAGCCAAAAACCAAGACTACCTCTGTTTTTTTTTCTAAAACTTTGTGCCTCAAAACCTCTAAAACTTACCTGGAGTTGCACCTACACGAGTGCAATGTAAGACCTACTTTCACTAATTTTCCCTCGCAAAAGCTTTGGTGGAACATACTTACACCCTTTATCCGCCAGCTAACACGGTTGCCATACACAATTTGAAAAAAATAGGGTAAAAACCACTACAACTTCTCTAGGGTAGCCCCTAGGGAAATGAAATGTATCACAGACCACCATCAGTTTTTCTCTTTTACCCCCTATCACCATCACCTAAGGGGGTTGCCATACAAAATTTACAAAAATTATGTAAAAACGCCCATTGCTTTTACAGAGTTGGCCTTAGAGAAATAAAATATACGATCGGCCCATATTAGTTTCTACTACCAAATATATCCCCAGAACATACTTGCCCCCTATCTCAAGCCCCTAATGTGGTTGACATACAAAATTTAAAAAAATTTGGTAAAAAGATTTGAAACTTCTCCGGAGTCGCCCCTAGAGGAATAAAACTATCACAGACCCCCATTAGTTTTTCCTCCCAAACGTATTTCTAGAGTATATTTGTCCCCCATTTTCAAGGCCTTAAGAGGGTTGCCATACAAAATTTGAAAAAATAGGGTAAAAACCGCTACAACTTCTCCGGAGTCGCCCCTAGAGGAACATATATACCTCTTTCACCATTACCTAAAGAGGTTACCATACAAAATTTTAAAAAATTACAGTAAAATTAGAAATGTTTCATAAATAAAAAAAACAGATAAAAATAAAAAAAGTTTGGGGTTTCGAAAGTCCAATGTAAAGGGCATCTAAGATTCGACACAGCCGAATATAGCGCTCTTACTTGCTTAAGATTTTTTTATGCAGCAGTAACCCTTTCTTTTTGTTCTATATTTAATTAGTTTTTAATATATTTTATTTACTATGAACAAATTTGCTGTACATTCAACCATTGACTTTGTTAAAAATAAACATTGACAGAATCATTTGCTGTGTAAACATATTTATTTTTTATAAAGTTCTTAAGTAGCATTAGATTTTCTTGCCATCTTAACACTTTATAAATTACATCCAATTTTGTTTTCTTTTGTGTATTAATAATTGTTCTACCAACACAGGTATAATCAATCGGGGTGACTCTTTTCGACGTCGTCGTTCGCGTAGCAATAGCTTGGCTCCTGTTAGCCCCATACACCCACGTGTAGGTGCTTTAGCTGGCTGCACAGAAGCCGATGTAAATCTCAATAATGTCAGCCAACAGCAGCAAGTAGATGCTTATCATGTCGTTATGCTTGGGGCTCCAGGGGTGGGCAAACAAGCACTTGCCTCTCAGTTTCGCACTTCTGATTATATAAATGCTTACGATGGGCCAGGTAAAGTAAAAAGCAAAATAAAATTTACTTCCTTAGTAATTAAAATGTTAATATGTAAATATGTATTGTATGAGTAAAGGTATTAAAAGCAGTCCTTACAGTAAAACGTTCACACACACATAAAGAAATTTAAACTGTTTAGCAGAACTAAAACAATGTATCGTTAAAGAGTTTTAAAGTGTTAAGTATGTAATTATGGTGTTTAAATGTTAAAATAAATTTTAAACTGATTTAAAGAATTTAATGTAAGTAATGCCTTGTCTTAAATAACTTTATAATACAAATTTTTGCTTGATTTACTGGTTTCAGTTAAACTTTTGATTTCTTTTTTTTTTTAGAAGAATATTTGCCGTAAAAGTTAAAATAATTTTTATTTAAAAAAGCAAGTTTTTTTTACCGATACTAGCCGAGTAGCAGGGTACACGTATATCAGGTAGGAAAATTCTACAAAAACAACTAAAACCGTCATAAGAATGTCAAAGACTAATAACAAAAACTCACAAAATCTTTCTTCTTCTTTTTGAGCTTTTCTTACGATACTACAGTTGTTGTTTGTTAAAAAGGAAGAAAATACATAAACATAAACAAAATAACGAAATACCGTTACTCAGCTGTTTATCTGAGACTACCTGATATACGTGTACCCTGCCGAGTAGAATACATTTGCTACGGAGTTTCATTATCAGTATCCTTAGAACGGTAGTAGGGCTGTATATATCAACTATTTAACTTACCTTTTATTCAGAAAGTTAAGCAGAAATATTTGTTATTTCTAAGTTAGGACGAAGTTTTAATTTTCCAAATACACTATGCTTTTTGTATTAAAGTTTTTTTGGCAGCAATTGACTAACGGCTAAGCATCATCCATCAGATTAAATTACGTAGTTGGTTTTAAAAATACATTCTACTCGACTAGTGTCGGTAGAAAAAACTTGTTTTTTCAAAAAAAGTTTCTGCCAACCTTAATAGAAAATATTAATTTATCTAAGTAAATAAAAATTAAAAATATGAACTTAATCCAAAATTATAAAAAAAATTTGTCCTAAAACAATAAGTTCAACAAAAAAGAGGTAACAATAATATAAAAAATAAATTTAAAAACAACAGTTAATAGCGAAAAACAATTTGTTGGGTTTTTTAAAAAAAACTCTTGAATGTTTAAGCTTGTGTTTATTAATTCTCAATAAGTTTATTGAAGTTATTATTTAAAGGCAGAAAATATTCATTAGGTTTTCCAAGAATTCGGTTGAAGTCTACTGACGATTTGGTGTAAGGACCAATAAAATGCACATGGAAAAACTTAACCTACAACAAACGCTTTAAAAAGACTAAGAAAAAAGGTGGGATCATATCCTGAATAATATTTAGAAATTAATAAAAAACTTTTTTACTGGTGTCAGGGTATACTGAAATCGTTTCCGGTTGTAATAATGAAAAAAACAACTTATTGCATTCGTTAAACCAAAGACTAGTTAAACCTTTATAAAACTTATAATATATTTTTCATTTTGTATTTGCAGAATGTGACGAAATTGAACAAAACATCTCTATTATCTTAAATAACATTGAGTCGGAGTTAAAAATTGTAATAACTACAGAAGCAATAAAGGTAAATTCAAATAGAACACACTGCATACAGTACTGTGCAACTTAATTGCAAATACACTTAAACAACGTTTTAATTATATTTACACCCAAAAAAACCTGAGTAATGTTTATTAAATCAAAAGCACGATAAATACGGATTTTCTTTAGCCAAGTACGGATTGTCTAAAACCAAGTACCATTTATCTAATACGAATTTCTTGCTTTTAATCACATTTTAGCCAAAAATAAATTGATTTAAGTAAGAAAACTTTCTTAATGTAGGCTTAAAAAGATTGGTTGACTGATGGAGCTTAATGAATGAAGAAGAATTCTGTCTTTCATTTTTATTTTATATATATTTAATATTTATAGTTTAAAAATATTTTATTGTACTTGCCGTAGCTGGGATTTGGGACTGGGCTCTCCGAACTGCTATCCCAATGCGCTACTATCTAGGCCACGAAGACAGTTTGGGTTTTAAGTGTTAAAGTGTATTAAACAACAACAGGTTTTTTTCTAATTGATTATTTAAAGTAATCCGAATAGACTTGATTTAAGAAAACCTACATAAGTACGGATTGCCCTTAAAAATTTTAAGTACGATAATGGATAAATTCAAAAATAAATAAAATTCTTGTTCTAAGGATGTGTTTTTTCTTTCTGAGTACAGACAAAAACAATAAAAAAAAAATATTTAATTTAGAATAAGTTTGTATTAATAACTGATTCCTTTAAGATTGATTTGGCCACGCCAATCTTTGAAATTAAGTTTTCGTAATTAAGTTAAGTCCTACGGCTTGGATTTTGGGTTTAAATTGTCAAATAGTCTCTAAAGCAGTCGTTATTTAAGTCTGTAAGCTACTGAGGTATGACCCAATATAAGTATATCTGCGTAGATATTATCACATCATAAGAAAACTTGACATGACGTCTTTGAAGGCAGCAAGCTAATTGAAAAAAATAAAATTTTATTTGGAGCAGGAGAAATGTTATTCCCCTAACAAATTCATAAATTTTGTCAAATTTTGGATACGTGTTTTCTAAACTTAAAATATTTTGACTTTATAAAGTTTATGAAGATGGTTACAGGGTGACTGGCAAATTTAAGTTATTAGCACTCTTGGCTTATTTCTATTCTTAATAAAGCCTTCACATAAATTTTTGCTTAATATAGTTCCAAATCTTACCGGTCAACAAATAAATAAAATTATTGTTTAAAGTATAAAGTAAACTTTTAACAAAAAATTAATTCTTTGTATTTATTTACCATTATTTTTATTATTTTATTTTTCTCATAAATAAAAAAAAAGGATGAACTTGAAATGGCTGATGCTTTTTTGGTTGTATACTCTTGTGTAGACAAAGACTCATTTACACGGGCTAAACAGTCGTTATCACGTATTCAAGACATGGATTTGATTAGAACAAGACCAACCATTTTAGTGGCAAATAAAATTGATTTAGCGAGGTCACGTGCCGTTTCAGCACAGGGTAAGCATTAAACGATAGAACTTAAGTAAATATTGAAATAATAATAACAAATAACTTTGGAAACAAATTTTTGCTCCACATTTAGATGGCAAATGTTTGGCCTGTACATATGGTGCCAAATTCATAGAGGTATCTGCAGGCATTAATCACAATTGCGATGAATTGCTGGTAGGAACTTTAACGCAAATACGTTTAAAAAAAGAACAGATTTTAGTGCAGGTTTGTAACTTTTAAATGTTTATAATACTTAAGTTTTTATATATTTACATACATTTCAATTTAAATTTAAATTTTGCAATTTTTTACACCAGCTTTTTGCTTACTTTGGCTTAAAAGCTAACAAACGTACATACATGCAGGCTTACCTAACATACACATCCCTTTAATACACAAATTTTGGACTTTTAGTCTTTCTTTTGTAATTTGTTTGTTTTTATTTAATTGTAGTTCTTTTATAAATTGATCGCTTTACTTTAAAATTTTTTGCAAAAACTTTCACTCATCTTCTTTTTATTACCGTCATTGTTTCATTTAGCCTAAATTAAAAAAGTTTAAAATTAAATCTAAAGATAAACCAAAAGATCATTTTAATATCGACAACAATTGTCAAAACAAGAATTATGACTCTGATCAAGGCGAAAAATCTCTAAATGATAGAAATTGTCATGCTACGGTGAGTAAATTCATTACAAACAAAACATGTTGTTCTTTTTTCCCCCTTCCTCTCTAACTTCTATATATCGTCATCTGAAATCCAAAAGACCGTAACTAACATATATAAAAATTTCAACATTCAGATAAAAAGCTTCATTATAAAACTAGAAAAAAAAAATATTAATTAAGTTTTAAAACAATGAGAAATATGTCCCAAAGCTTTTGGTACTATTTTGACGGGTTTTAACATGACTTTATATCCTGCTCATAGTTTTCTTTAATATTAATTACGACCTTTTGGATTTAAGGTGACGATATGTTTATAAGTATTTAACAATAATTAGTTCAATCCCTTATAACTCGTTAAAATTTAACATAAAATATAATAATTTCAGTTTATTCGGCTATTTGATCCAAGCAATAAAGAATATGGATAATATAATTCCAGTATTCTTATTCTAGTAAAAGTTTGTTTAATTATTACATTCAACTTCAGTAGTACCGAATAAAAAAGAAATCGTAGCTGATTTAAAAAATGCACTACACTCAGCTAGCAACGGAATTATTAAATTTTGAATAAAATTTTCCATTCTAAGCCATTAAGATTTCAATAATGAACTTAAAAGCCGAATAAACTGAAATTTGAATAAGATATAGAAAATTTCAAATAAATAACAATATAATGTATTACCATAAAATATTTTTACCCACGCCACATAGTACGTGGTATTATGCGTTTTGTGCGGATGTTTGTTACCGCCAAAAATAATAGTCAAGGACCCGCCTTGAAATAAATCTATCGATTCAGAATCCCTTCCTTAGTTGATTAGAGCAAAGTACCGCGTTCATTTTTGGAGATATTTTTAAAGTTTTTTGGCAAAAAAATAAATTCTGAGGAAATTTTTTTTACCTTGAATTTAAATATGATAAGTCCAAATTTTCGAATGGCTTTTTCTCGGAATAGGCATTTTTGAGTGACACTGCTTTAAATATTATCCTGTCTCCACCAAAGCTTGCATATAGAGTTGCTTAATTGAAGCCTATAATAAACAGTTATTTTCGTACTAGGGCTCTCATTTACAAAAGTCCAATTCTCGAAAATGGTATTCAACCGCGTAAGTTGCAAACTAGTAATGCTTCCGAAATATATAAACACAGGCGAAACATAGAAATGCCCCTATTAAGTTTGCTAGAGACTGTCCTACATTTATTAATGGTGGCATTAATAATAAGCGTTTAGCCGAAAATCATGTTAGCAGAAAGTTGTGGCTTATGCGGGGACCGTGGGGTTGCCTGATGGTGCACCCTCTGAGAAGGTAAAAGCTAACTAAAATACGTTGATAATATATTGGCAGGGGACGGGACTCTGCGGCAGAAGGGACCAGTTACGGATGACACTGGGGCGGAGGAAAAACCTGGGAAAATTGGGACTGGAATCTATTGGAAAAAAAGTTTACGGTATACCTGAGAATATAAGGCATTGTTTACGAATGCTCTTTCATCAAGTTTGGTTCACAACCCATTTTTTTAAGAAAAATTCCATGTATGTATCCCTCTTATATATCTAAAATATTTAGCCACCGTTGTCACAAAACTTTGGACTTTTACTGTAAAAGGCAGCCCCTAAATTTGGGGAAACCCATTTTTGGATAGGATCAGGGGAGGTATTAATCCCGATACAATTTCACAGATTTTCTGAAATTTTTCATGCCCTTAATCTAAGAAACTGTAACAGTTGTCGACTTTTAACCTGATACATATTAATTCCAGAATAATTCATACATTTTGGGAAAAAAATTTTGTTTAATAGAAACAGGGGGAGTGGCAGCCGCCATAGAGATGGACAATTTATATGAAATTTTCGAAACGATATACCTTGAAAGCTATAGCAGCTATCGACTTCAAATTTCCTACAAAAAGGGATTGTGCAACAATGCCTCCATTCTAAAAGAGAAAAATTAGTTGGATAGGGATAGCGGCAGCCCCCATAGACATTAATCCTTTAAAAAAATATATAACAGCTGTCGACTGCAAACTTACATCAAAAAGTAATTTTACAATGATGTTGGGAAAATAATATTTGAGTAGGAGGAAGGGTGGCGGAGGTGGAAGCGGAAGCGGAGGCCCCTTTATTTTTGAAATAAACTACTAGGTGGACCAAAAGAAGTCATCCGATGTTGTTTGGCTCTCATTTTTTTTTCTAAATAAAAAACTTCGATTCCGTTTTTGGATTATGTTTATTTGAACCTCTAGAAAGAAAGATGAGGCGACCTGGAAACGCCGCCTTTAGAATATTGGTTGTGGCTCGCGCTGTGCGTGCCGTTACTCCGTCTTGTTGGAACTGCATGTTCTTTAGTCCTAATTCTTTCAATTGCGGAAAAAAAACTCGGCTAACATGGCCCTATAGCACGCACCATAAGCTGTTGTCGTTTGACCAGTGGCGTCCACAAAAAAATTGACCCAATGACTCCTCTAGCGTGAACAGCGCACCATGCAGTCATTTTGTGCATCTCGTGTATCACTCGTGGATTTTTGGTGCCCCAGAAGCGATAGTTTTGCTTGTTTACGTACCCGCTGAGGTGGAAATAAGCCTCATCGCTCATTATGATTTTGGTCGTAAAATCGTCCACTTCAGTCTCGATATTGAGGATGGCCTCGGTGTAGATTACACACGTTTAGCTGTCAACAGGCAGCAGCTGATGCACTTACTGGACTTTGTACTAGAACATGCGCAGATCTTTGCCCAAAATTCACCTTAGGGACGACCGGCTGATGGCTAATTACAAGTCATGGCGTCTGGTCGATGCTTCTGGCGACAGCTCGATATTCTCACCAACAGCGGGCGCTCCAAGGCCGTTCACTTATGTGGTCACATACTTTCAAGGTTGGAGGTCAAACGGCACCGAGTTTGCACAGTCGGTGCCAGACGACCGGGAAATAGGCGACGGAATTCGCGCTGCGCCAACACCACAGACAAATTGTTACGCAAAAAAATAGACACGATTATTTTACGTTCTATTGCTTGTTAACTTGTATTCTACATCTGTCTAGTTAACAAATGTCAAAACGGATTTGACATCGCCTGCCTTTTCCAAAAATAAGTGAATCTTCCAATGGGCAGAATGACAAGAACCCTTGAAGGTGACCCAGATGAGGATGGAGCTAGAGGTATTCTGAAACTTGTGAAGCCTAAAATAACCAAAGCTATGAGTGTGCTTATGGAACACTTAAATTTTTAGGAACACCTTCATTGAAAAGGAGTTTCGAAAATCAGTGACTGCAGGACAAACAGGAAGGACACCGAATCGATGGAACATTTCCTGTGTCACTCTTGTGACCAGCTTTTGCCAGAATCCGAAGTTTCGTTTTTTATGACTTTTCAAATGTGGGTTATTTGAAAAGTGTAAAATGAAAAATGTTAAGAAAATGTCCGCAACACAAAACTTTTCCCGCCATTTTTCTTCCTTTGTTGGCTAAAGTATACTAATATCCTATGGAAATTGAGGCTTTTTCTTGAGGTCTGCTTTTTTCAACCTAATCTTGCTGAAAGTTACCTTAAACTGCATAAATATTATGTGTTCTAAACATAAAATAATTTGTGGTGTAGGATAAAATATGGTCGGTTTAAAAGGTATATTAATTACCATTCATGTTATTTCCTAAGTGTATTTCAAGGTTTAAGTGCGAACTTTTCTTCATTCACCCTTTGACGTTACAAGTATTACGACAAACGTATAATTCCTAATTTATCAACATTTAAATGTTTAAAACAGTTTCGATTTGTGTAAAGCTTTTAAAAGTATTTAAAAAAATTTAATTATAAAATACAATACATTTTCCTTTCATGCAAATCATTGATGTTCTGCATCCGTACTTTACATGAATGAATGTGTGAATGATGTTATATTGTTTTGACTTATTCTTTTTTAATTCGTTTTTATGAACCGTAAAATCATTAAATAACTATTTAATTATAAACTACATACTAATATACATACATATGTATATATATGCATCACAATATCTCATTCATTTTTCACATTCATTTATATTTACAACCATATATGCTGCACTGTAAAAACATGCAAACATGTCCCATGCAACCAAATTGACCAACATTTCTTATTAAAAAAATGTGTAATAAATGTCTGAGTGCCGGACATGTCTAAAAAATATTTAAGACGTCATTAAAATACTTTTGATCAATTTTGTACACATATCATTGTCCCGAAGCTACCTTATCGTATCTCTAAAAAACTATATTTCTTTGGCATTAAGAGGAGTTTGAAATTTTCTCAAATTTAGTGCTTTAATTTTTGCTTTAAAAGCTGAAAAATAACACAAGTTTACAAATTCCGGTCAACTTTTGGAGCTGAGCCGATGAGAACAAATCTGAACGTTACTTGAGGCGCTGAATTCGAATCCGGTTTTTGTTTTTCAAGATTGGTTTTAGTTTTCGGGCTCTTGCATCTTGGCTGCACTGCACTGTAATAACGGCAATCAGCTGTTGGCATCGGGGGAAACGCCATTTCAATTGTAAACTTGAAGTTATTTTTTGTTCCAAAAGGAGTTAAAATGGAAAGAAAAAAGGGCAAAGTTGATTCTAAGCGTTTTTGTTATGTTTGGGAAAGTTATATCATCGGAAAAAGTGGAAAAAATATATCAAAAGCGCTGAGAGATGCATATTCTTATTATTTTGGTATCTGTGTGGAAAACACTCATAAGCCGTAGGTGCCGAAATGATTTTGTAAAGCGTGTTGCATAAAACTGTACACTGGTCACTTGGTCAAGAAGTATACCTTTTATTTTTAATCCCAATATTATGAAGACAGCCGAAAAATCATGTAGATGATTGTTATTTTTGCTTGATGATTGTGATCGGTCTTAATGAAAAAAAAACTATAAAAGTTCCCCGTACGAACAATGACCCTTGCCAATTTGTCCAGGTGTGTGTGCAAATTCTGGGTGAACTTTCAGTTAGTCACCGGTGAACTGTTCGTCACCGACCGAAGATTTTAACAGGGAAGAAACACACATAATATCGCAAAGTATGCTAAATGACTTGATTCGTGATTTAGATTTATCGAAACAAAAAGCAGAATTGCTCGCATTGCGGTTGCAGGAGTGGAACTGTCTTCACACTGAAACAAAAATCACTGATATATAACCGCCAATCATTTGGAAGCAAAAAGTGGGTTTATTTACTAAATCTTTTGTAGTTTTGTCATTTTTGCACCAATCTGGGTCTTGTTCGGCGCAAAATGTGCGAATTGAAATAAACTAATGTCCTATGTAATAAAATAGCAAAATTTTTAATTGTCTGGTGTAAAAAAAATTAGTTGAATAGAGCAACATTTCAAAATATCATAAAATGTTTCATGAATTTTGAAATTGTGTCCACTGTAACACAATCATTTCTTGACTAATCTTCACAAACGACCCATGGTTGTTTCAGCAATTTTATTGTCTTTCAATAAAAAATAATAATTGCATAAACCGACGAATATTTTTGAAGATATTTGCATATAAGTAACATCATCTTTTTAAAAAACGCAAATAACGGTAATTATGCAATATCTCGAAAACTAAAACCAATCTGGAAAAACGGAACCCGGATTCGAATTCAGCGCTCCAAATAGCTTTAGGAATAACTTGTAGTTGCTCAGCTCCAAAACCGTGTATACTTGTGTAATCAGAGCCATTAAGTAATTTTTTTAAGTTATATCTAGATTTGTGTACAAAGAAAATTCACATTTTGCGATATATGCAACGTTTTGGACAATTTTTATAAATGGGTGATCTATACGAAAAATTTAAGAACAAAACAGGAATCCAACTTTTTTAGCCTTTTAAATGATTGATAAACTTTAACATTAGTCTGTTATCTTTGCTTCAAGAAATCTAGTAGCTTTCAATTTAAAATTGCTACAAAGAAATTAACGTACATATAGTTTATACTTACATTTCATAAAAGAATTAGTACGAGTAGGATCGGAGCAGGGGAGGTTTTAGCACTCATACGAATTAACAAATTTTGAAAATATTATGTCTCAAAAACTCTAACATCTTCGGGTTTAAACTAGCTACGAAGTAATTGTACTTAATATATGCACACTGGAAAAAAAGAAGTTGCTTTTAAGAGGCACGGGGGCTGATAACGTCAATACAATTGAGCTAGTTTTATTAAATATTCAAACAAAAATGCTTATATTTATGTACCGAAAAGTGTTGTTATTTCCAATTTAGGCCTGGCATAAAGTATTTTATTGTAATTTTAAAATTAAAAAAAAAACTTAGTTGGATCGAATCATAGGACCCTTGATATGAAAATAGCAAGTTTATGTCGTACCTTAAAACTTGCAATTTTAAATCTGTTGCCAAAGAATTTTGTAATTCTTGTCATATAAAATGGAAAACTGTTAACAAGTTTATATAAAATGAAGTAAGTTTTATATGTAAAGGGTGAATAAGATTCGGCCCAGCAGAATCTTATCGAGCGAGTTGTCATTGCTTTTAATATGGCAGGTCTAATATTAACTTTCTTAGTTCGATATACATATGTAAATCGAATTCCGCAATTTTCCCCGATAGTAATTTGTTCTTAACGCCAACAAAAGCAACAGAACATTTTTGTTGACAGGGAAATGACGAATACATAAAAAGCTCGCTTAAAGGAAAATTTAAGTTCTTATCTTTAAGAATTTAACATGAATCGAGAGTTGGTATTAAAATGTTACTTTGAAAACACAACCAGAATTTTAAAACATATTAAATTTTGTTTTTTAAAGCAACACAGGGGAATGATGGAAGAAATGTGGATGCTCATTAGGAAGGAAAAAACCCGGCCGTCCTCATATATAGTTGGTGGGATTCCTTAAACATGTGGACGCATACAGTGTTCTTATATATATTAAAGTTATTTAATATCAAAAAAATTTTGAGAACTTCAAATTTTAACGCAAAAATTATTTTACAGTGGATTGACATGTATTTTAATAACAAAACATAAACATTTATAAACATACATATTACTTGATAAGAATTATTCACATTTATAGAAGGATTACGTCACTTGATAACATTTTTATATTTTACAGTAGGTTAGCTTAAAAATATACTATATTTGCTGAAAGTTTAGACAAATTCATGTGAATGTAGGGCTTTGCACAGCCATGGGAATGATATTAAAAGACTTGTGTAGGCAACTTTTTTAAGAACAAAACAAAATTACACGTGCACACATACATATGTACATTGGCTTCCATGTTTATATTTAATGCAAATATCATCACCCTACATATGTATGCTTTTTGTTATAAAATTAAAAGCTTTACTTCATGCTTTTTATCTTAATCTTAATAAAAAGAAACTGATTTGTTAATAAATTTTAAAAACCTATTTTTTTGTTATTCATTTTTAACAGGGTCGTCATGAAACATCTCCTTCACCATCCCACTGGTACAATAGTCGCAGCGTAATGATGGCTAGCATGAAGGCCAGGCAAATGTTGACATGGGTTTTTGGCAAAGAAGATTCCAAATTTAAAAATTGCGAAAACTTGCAAGTTTTGTAATGATTTATTTAGACACAAAAATTTATAAACAAATAAATTATAAAATTATTTTTGTTAGAAAAAAAATATAACAACAAATAATAGCATTTCTGTTAAACCAATAATTATTTCATATGTTAAGGTTTCTCTTCACAATAAGATCAAAAACACAAACTGAACAATAATTTATTAAAGAAATAAAAAAAAATTGTAAGAAAAACGATTTTGTATTTTGAATGTAAAAGCTTTATTTTAAATAGTTTAAAAAAAATTTAAATAAAAATATACATTAAAAATGCTTAAAGCCTAAAAATCAAAACTGAAACAACAAAAAAAAAACCAATAACAGAAACTGTAAATAATAATTACCTTTGAATTTTCAATTAAAAAAAAAACATTTTCAAGAAAACATTAAAGAATCAAGTAAAGAACACCTTTTTGCTGGTATTAAGCTAATTTTTTTGAAAATCAACGGTTTTTAAAATTTTTGATTTCTGAATTTCTTTCTTAATATAATAATTTTTTATTTCGATTTTTATGTCAAAAAATAATAATTATTTTTTGATTTTTATTTTTTTTTTTTTGCAACAATAATTACTATATTTTTATTAAATAAATTAATTTAAAAAATAACTATTGTAGTTATCATAATTGATTTAAATAAAAAACAAAAAATAATAGTTATTTTTTTGTCCAAGAAATAACAATCAAAAAATAATATTAATTGTTTGCCCAAAAAAAATCAAAAAATAATTATTATATTTTGAGATTTATTTTTTTTTTTTTGCAAAGTTATTACGGCCCTGTTTTTTAGAAATAAATTTAATTAAATGTTATTTTAAAAAATTGTAAGTATTTACATTTACATATGTAAGTACACTTTCAATGTATTTATAAATTTAAAAATCAAAAGTATAAAGTTGTTTTTAAGGCAGAACTGTAATTGATTTTAAAGAGTTTAAGTTGAGGCTTATTTGGCCTTAGCCTTAATTTAGTAATTCAGACTTTTACAAAATAATCCAAGAAACCATACTAAGCAATTTTTTACAATATAAAAATCATCTTATAATACAACTGATTTAAAAGGGATAGTTACCAGCTAATAGCCTTTTTACACTCACGCACATATTGGCGGAACGCTGGAATATTATTAAAGTCTAAGGGCGGTGGCACATAGAATTCGCCGTACGTCATAATTCGCCTTTTTTAACTGACAGCTAAGTTGAAAAACATGTTTAAATATGAACAATGTCACATTCAGTACGTCCCCTTCAACGCAATGTACTAAAGTTGGGCAACTTTTAACTTTTAACGTACATAAAGTACTTTGACAACTACCAGCTGGTTTATAACCTTAATTTTAATTAGTTGTTTTTGCATGCGCCCATATAAAATATAAAAAATCAGCTGATTTAACATCCGTTTATAAAGGATTCTATGTGCTAACCTCTTGCGTTGTTACGTTAATGTCAGTTAAAAAAGGCAACGCTTGAAGTACGACGGATTCTATGTGCCACCTCCTTAAGCCAGAGAAGTCGGGAAAATCAACCCTGTTCCTTCACAAGTGCACTACCTTATCTAAGACAGATATATCTATCAAACCATAAAAACCCCAACAATGGCCTTATCGGCTTTTAGGCAGACTCAACAACCTATTCTGATTCCCTCCTCGCAATCCCATTGACAAGTTCACTGCCGTTCGCCATGATCACCGTAAAAGCACTCATTCAGTGATCTAGACTTGTCATTATGTCCCTACATTCATTTGTATTTCTTTGTTATACCCAAACCTTCGTACCCAATATATAGGCACCAGTTCTTCTTTTTATATATTTCCTCAATCCATCAGTAAAAACTGCACAGAACACTATTTAGGGGGTTATACCAAAGCCGAGGCCCATTACTTTATAGTCAGTAAAATTCAACTGATCCAGGTTCGCTCTATGTATACCCGATTCAAAACGTGGCTTTGATATTATTTTTCTTAAAACCTAAACCAACTGTTAAAAGCATGTGGTTTTAATTTGAGACTTAGTTGTAATAAAAATGCAGAAAGTTGGCCACTAATTGTTGTTTTTTAAGGCAAACCGTACCGTGATTTAGACATTTTGTGCGACGACTAAGATATTTTGTGCAGCCTGGACCACGGGTTAAGATAAAGGTTGTTTCTGGTGCGAGACCGGTTCACAAAAAAAATTTTAAATCTGCTTTGCATTATAGTCTCCATTGTTGGGTACCAGCAACCTGAATTACAACTTGATGGACCATTGATCATTAAACCACCCCACTAGCAATCTAAGATAACTCTTGCTAAGCAAATAAATGCTCTGAATTTTATTAAGGGCATTAAAGTAAAGCCTGTTTATTACAGATATTTTCCTTGTGACCCCGCACATAGCTCAACAGAAGCCTAATATGGGCACTGAGCTCATTATGGGATTTAACACAAGCTAGCTTCACACTCAAGTTTCAGCTCATATAAATTGGCTGTCCGATGTTATATTGGACCTAAGTGCTTTACCCTTCTCTTCTCTGATGCAAAGTAAGACGGCGTTAACCTCTGTCTGAAAGACAGTCGGGGAAGCTCTTTTTTAGTTAAGATTAGAGGCCATAGCAGTGCTCTTGTAACTTAAGCTTTAAACTTTGTATTTTAAGCCCATTTTATTCTGTCTAAAAAAAATTAAAATTAGAAAATTAAGTGAAACCAATGATTAAACTATGAAACAATATGGAACCAACATTTTATAAAAATACAATTTTTGTGTAATTTTTAATGTCAAATTTAAGTAAAACTATTAAAATGTTAATATTACAACAACAATAACAAAAACTTAAAGTATTTATATATGTATAAGGACGTAATCGTATTAATTTACCAAGTTAAAAAAATAAAATTATTTAATATTTTTACTCGTATATAATGATCTTGAAATATTTTTTATTTCTATAAATATATGGGTAATTCCAGAAAAAAAGTAACGTAACGCCAGATTTCATATATCTTTTTTCAGGGGAAAACTTTTTTTTGCGATTACAGTTTAAATGAAAGAAGAGACTTCTCTTATATAACTTGTATATGTATATGTAAATATAAAAATTTAAGTATTTCCCTAACAAACAAGAATAGCTCGTTCCGGGGCTACGTTACTTTTTCCTGGAATTACCTATATGTACATATGTATGTATAAATGTCTATGTATGTGTGTACGTATCAGGGCGCACGTATACAGGTGACCTTAGTTAATCAGCTGAGTAACGGAATTTCGGATGTGTAGTTGTCAAAATTTGTTTATGTTTATGTTTTTTTCTTTTTTAGTAACAACAACTGTAGAATCTAAGAAAAGCTCAAGACGAAGATGAAAGAATTTGTGAGTTTTTGCTATCTGTCTTTGACATTCGTACAACCATTGTTTTTGTAGAACCGCTCCCACCTGTATATTTCTGTTAAGAAAACCTAGTTTTGTCATATGCGTCGGGTCTTATTTCTGGACTCTCGTATAGTTTTAAACAACATTAATATCAAGGTGCATGTATCAGGTGGCCTTGTTTAATCAGCTGAGTAAAGGTAATTCGTCATTTAAAACTCAAATTAGGTTTATGTATTTTTACTTTTTTACAAACAACTGTAGTATTCTAAGAAAAGCTCAAAAATAAGAAGAAAGAATTTGTGAGTTTTTGTTATCTGTCGTGTTAACATTCTTATGACGATTTAGTTGTTTTTGTAGAACCGATCCCACCTGATGCATGCGCCTTGATTAAGATGTTACAAACAGCGCTGCCAGGGTAGCTAGCAAAACGATACGTTTTTTCATTCAAAAAGTAAATTTTTTCATAAAAAGTTACATTAATGAAAAGAAGCTAAATAAAAGAGCTTTGCTTTTTGGACAATAAGTTTTAACAAAATTTATTGAATTAGATATTTCTAACTTAGCTGCACAATTATATATGAACAATTTTTGTTAAGTCAAAATAGCTGTTATCCTAAATGCACAAACATATGGTTTTCAAATGTAAACGGGCTCTTTTCAAAACGTGTCGCGTGATTTGTAAATCACTGTTATTTCAAACAGTGACGGTGATCGTTTTTTTTTTTCATAAGCAAATATGCTACTTTGCATAACATATTAAATATTAAGTAACAATATCGCAGTAACAGTTACTTCACATTTTATGTCACTGTGATTTTTTTGGTATAAAATCACAGGCACAGATATATTAATCATCTCTATTACAGATCGCTTTAAAGTATCGTAAATATCCCTGCTATTTAAAATTAGCAAGATTCATTAATTACCAATAAAGACAAACAGCAAAAACCTTGATAGTTTTTTGTAAAAGAAAATCTGTGAATGACTTTGAGGTAAACTATTTTGGAATAGGAACAAGGGCAGTGGTAGCCCAAATGTAAATGGATACGTTTTATGACATTATGCTAAAAAAATGTTGATACCGTCCCAAAAACTAATAAAGTAATCGACTTCAAAACTTAAAATTATTTATTTATAATAATATATTTATTAAAGTATTAAACAACCTAACTCGGTCGGATCACTGGCATACAAAGAGGCCAAGGAGAGGGTATTTAAGATTTAGCAAAACCGATTATAGTGATCTTTTTTGAATGCACATGTTCTATACATGCATATATGTATGTATATAGGTATAGATACATACATGTATGTTTGTAAGTTTTCTACTTGCACCTAACGAACTTGTTTTTCTTTTCAATTTTTTAAAGAACAGTTACTGCTTTTATAATTAGACCATTTATCAGAGGAGTGACAAAAAGTGAATTTTTCCCAAACAGAAACTACGTTCTATCAATCGACTGTGGAGAATAAATAGGTGTTACTCGTACAATCGTTAGGATTTGCTAAATACTATTTTGTTTCTATTTTGTTTTTTAGAATATAAAAGCTAATTGAATTTAACAAAACTAAAACATTTTAAATAGTTATTTAACATAACAGAGTATAATTATTTTTAATAGAAATCCTAAAAGCGGAAAATAGCTTTAAAAAATTATTTCATTGGAAAAGATGCATAAATCAAGGTATGTGCATAAGTTAACAAGTCTTCAAATGTAACCAATAGTATCTAGCCGCTGTATTCATAATCATACAAAACTTTGTTACTTATAAAGGAAAGTTAAAAATGGCACGAAATTTTTTTTAAGAGTGGTACAAAAAACACGGTGAAATTACAAAAAAAAAAAAGCATCAAATAAATAAAAAAATATGCCAAAGGGCACAAAAAGTCATTGAAAATGGCACAAAGTAAATGAAACTAAAAATACATTTTAGTAGTTATTAAATTTAAATTGTAATCATAGGCTTTCAAAAAATTTAAATGGTAGGGATATTTTTTATAAATATATGAAATTTAACAACTCAAACCCTAAAAATAAACTTTAAAATTTTTAATAACCAAATTTCATTGAATAAGGTAGGAGCCGCTGATCAGCTGACTTTTATTTCGCCCATATGTTTTTCACATAGCTTGTATACACGTGTATGTGTCGTGGGGGAATAACCCTGCAAAAAATCTTGGACCACATGGTCCGTTTTAGCTGAAATGGACTAGTTACAACATGGTCCTTGTGTAATGCAGTCATGGACCATGTCATTGTCAAACAAGAACTTGTAGTTACTTAAGTGATATGCGTTCGTGTTTTAACGATTGCGTACCGAGTTTTCGTTGTTTGTAGGTAGGATAGAGTTTTAAAACTACTCCGACGTAATGCAAATCTGGGTTAAGTGGTCCGGCCCTAGGACATCATAATGCTAGAAAGACCATGTTTTTTACATGCATTTGGGTAAGTTTTGGAGTAATCCTACTCCTTTATGGACTAGTCCATACACGCATGTATGGACTAGTCCAGTTTTCTGCAGGGAATAAGGTGTAAATTAAACACGTGCATAAATAGAACAATAAGTATTGCAAAACTCGATACCTATACCTTGTACATACGTATTCTTTTTGATATAAGTGTGTGAAAATGAGTGTAACTGATAATGTATGGTTTTGCTATTGCACACTCACTCTACTCTTATAAACAAATATTGTTGTTTATTGTTTTGCATTGAATGAGTAATGTATTTGTTTTTTGTGCTGAAAAACAATAGTACCATGCATATTTTCTAATAACCGTTGATTTAACAAATAAACAAGATCGTTTATATAAAGGGTTGTGAATTAAACAAATATGTATATGATTTTTAAAGTTTATTGTAGCTATAGTTTTTAAAAATGAGTAAAATAATTAAAAAAACATTTTTTTGATCTTAAGCTCAAAAACTAAGATAAAATAATATACAGTAGTCGCTCGGTTATATGAACTAATTCAAACAGAGCCTGTTCACTAAATGAAGAGGTTCACATAATCGAGAGGATATAAAATAAGTAATTCAAATGATTTTTATTGCACTGTTTATATTTTTAATAAGTTTTTAATAACTAATGTACATGAAAGTGGTTTTACTTTGTGGTCCCCAGAAGCATTTGTACATGCCAGGAATGTAAGACGCGCTTTTTCGGCTTTTCTTCCAGGTGCACTTTTTCACTTCTTAAAACGTAGGTTTTGTCGGGAAGCAGTTTCCAAAATAGGCCAGTTTCGTCCGCATTGTAAATTTGATCATGTGATAAACTGTGCTCTGCTATTAAAGAATGAGTTCTTTTTTAAAAGGTTCTCCAAAGTCCGGATTGGCCGATAATTTTTCACCGGATATCTTTAAAAAACGTATACCGAATAAAAAGAACTTTTTTCTTTCAATTGGTCGTTAAAATATTTCGCTTTTGCTTTAATTAATTCACTTGTAATGGGTAAATTTTAAAGTCTTTGTTGATTAAACCAATGATAAAGCTTCGTCGCCACCAACGGCATTTCTCCTTTTCTAATGTTTTCCTTTTAATTTTGCCTTCAAATTTTGCAGTCACTTGCAAAATCGCCTTTTTATATTTCTTAATAGCACAAATTGTTGACTTGGCCATTTCATAATTATGTGCAAGAAAAGTAACCCTTGCGCCTTTGTCCAAGCTTGCCAAAATGTCACTTTTTTCAGATAACTTTAACACCTTGCGCTTCATCTTCGATGCACTATATTACAAACACTTATGATCTCAGAAGACAAAAGACAATTAATCAAAACTCAACACTCAAAACATTAAAAAAATCAACGGTTGTAGGTTTTTTACTTTTTTCGGGAAAAAACACACTTTTAATAAGACAAACATTTAAAAGAAATAAACGGTCGAAAGCTGTTCACATAACAGAGATAGGCTGTGTTCACTCATTAGAACCTCCTGTGTTTAAAATTTGTTGTTCACTATTCTGGAAGTTCACATAACCGAGCGACTACTGTATATTTATTTTGTATTCTTTAATAATTTTGATTTAGAATTTGACTTTAATATATATAGTAACGATGCAGTTTTAATTTTTTTTAGCTAAATTTGTTTTATTTATTTAAATTAAATTTAAAAAAAAGAAAAACTGGCTCATGCAGCCAGAATAAAAAAATAACAAAAGTACCAATAGTTAACCATCATTATTTGTATGTATCTGTTTCAACGAAACATAGAAAAACAAATTTGTTACGCATACTCTCATTTTACCAAACCACACCAATTTATTTAGAAAGATAAACAAAATACAGAAATCCCCGAAAAAATTGCGGTGTGCGGCCATAATTTCGAGCTCAAAAGAGAATTCTGAAAAAAGTTGGGCAACTAAAATCTTCGCCTGTGAGCTTAGACTAGCTCATGGTGAAAAATAATTATCAGGTGAACGCATCCGGGAGAGAATTTTTGACTCTTACTTTTTTCTTTTTTATATATGGAGTTTGACAACATGATGGTTAAATAATTTGAACCGTGTTGTCAAACTCTATATATAAAAAAGCAAACTGTAAGAGAGTCAAAAATTTTCTCTCGGATGCGTTCAGCTGATAATTAATTTTACAATGGACTTACTAAATAATTGAAAATAAAAATTTGATCTCTAAATGTTAATTTAAATTTTTAATTACAGAAAAATAAAAATAAATAAATTTTTACTGCTTTACTTATACAACTACTTCTATGAATTAGGCCGCTATATACATATAAATTTTGCTGATTTCCTATTTAAAGAACAGTTGTATGCATTTAATTCTCTTTACAGCATGGATTTTACATGCGTACTAACGTTTGTTATCCTGCTAACAACAGCCAGTCTAACATCTACAGCTTCTCCTGATAGTGAATCAAAGAAATTTGTTGCACTGCAAATCAATTTCTGTTTGACCAAGCAGTTATACAAAAGAGATTTGACCTTTATATCTAAACATGCGGTACCAGAAAATCCTGATGAATATGCTGACCAAGACTATGATATGGAATTAGCTGAAGTAAATGTTTTTAGGCCTGTTTTTCGTTATCGCGCTTCGTATGCCAGAAAAGGTGGTTGATTGATACAATAAAACTATGTTAAAAAAATATTTTAATGAAACTAAATTTGTTAGATTATATTATTTTTGTGTTGAGTCTAATTAGGGATAAAAGTTGTTTTATTTAAACGATTTTGAAATAACACGGGGGACAAATATAATCAAGGCACATTCAATCAGGTAATATTAAGAGCCCAGCTGATTAAAATCAATTTGATATTTTCACTTTACAAAAATTGAATTTTATATGAAATTTTAAATTTTTCTAACATTCTACCGTTCAAACACAAAAAGGAAACGCAGAGGGCAAATTTTTGAATTCCCCTTGGGCAAGACACATTCAACAAGGTAAACCCAAGGCAAATTCAAAAAATTCGCCCCCTGCAATTTCTTTTTGTGTTTGAACGATAGAATGTCAGAAAAATTAAAAATTTCATATAAAATTAAATTTTTATAACGTAATAATGTCAAATTGATTTTAATCAACTGGGCTCTTAATATTACCTGATTGAATGTGCCTTAGGTTTACCTTGTTGAATGTGCCTTGAATATAATCCTTCCTGCACTATTTTTTTTTGTTTTACTGTCATGACTTATTTCATTGGGAGTTACATCTGATATATTTGGCATAAATTTCAATTACTGATATCATTGAGGAAGTCTTTATAAGGCAAAAACGCAACTTTGTTACATATTTAGTACGGGATGCTGTAATTTATTGAAGAAATAATATAGTTTTTTATTTCGTGATTGAATTACAATTAACCTTATTAGGCACTGTGTTGTCAATCTCGGGATTCCCGCACAAAATTCCTGGGAATGTGAGAAATAAATATCGGACAAAACCCTACATATAAGCCAAAAACCATTACCGTGGTACAATTACCTTATATTGTGACCAGGTGGTGTTACGAGCACATCTGATCTACTGTTTTCATGCCTAAATTGAGGCTGGCTTGTCAAAGTTGGTTACCTTCACATATCTTTTTTTGACACCTGAGCCAACGAAAACTACAACAAAAAAGAAATTTTTATTCTGAAATTTTGTTGTTGTAGAATCACCACCACCGGATACTAATAATTGTACCATGACAATTACTGTATTTAGAAAATTTTGTTGGAAAATTAACGATGGCATCTCTAAAAAGTCATTAGAGATGTTCTCGAAATACTGTGGCAACAACATTAGTTAAAGCGAAAACGTAATTATTTCAGAAATTAGTGAAAAATAAAAAGTAAATGCACAGTAAAGTAAAAATATACATACATACTATTGACGAAAAACAAATTTGTTTAAAAACGAACAATTAACGTAAAACATCAAACAACAGTTTTAATGCAAAACTATTCATTCGGCCATTTTTTCAACATTGTGCATATGTATACATGAAATTGTGACAAACATATATAAGTGCTTGCTCTTGTTACCTAAAGCGGGTAATTCCCAATTTCAAAGAAAAAAAGGAACGTTTATGTATGTATAAAGGTAGCATTTCCAAAATTGTCAGTATATTTTAAATACAGCTGAAAGTGTGTACATTGCTAAAGGATTTAGAAGTGCTTATATTAAAAAAATGTCTGATGATGAATCATTTGTTATATTGGGCTCTTCGCCCATAACATCAATAGAAAACTATGGCACTGATAATGAAAGAAGCCATTCCAAGCAATCATCGTTAGAACGCGATGCACCTGGCAGTAATTTTTCAACTTTAAAAGGTAGTCAAATTATTGATCTACAAAGTGCCCAAGAATATGATACACAAACATCTAAAAATGTTTTGCCAGCAGAGAGGCTAATTAAGTCCATAGATACAACTGATTATGCGTTTTCACCTGCTAGCTACAGTAAATTAAGTTTTTCCAAAAACGGGCAATATGTTTCAAAACAACTGAGTAATATCCAGCCAGAAATGTGTGATCCAATTTGCAAAAGAAAAAATTATTTGCCAGAAGACAAATCACAAAATTTAAATGATAAACAATTGGATGACTGTACTATTTCTCAAGTAATGTCTAAATCTTCTGAAAGGCAACTAGAGGAAATTACTGGTAGCAAACTATGGAGCATTATACCACCACAAGTAGAAGATAACAGTATACCTTTAGGTCTGGAAAATGCCAAAAATAACGTCAATCATAATAAAAAACCTGTAAGCTTAGGCGAGAACGCAAAATCAATAATCAGTGACAAGACATCTTCGCCGTTGGTGGAAAATAATTTGGCCACAAGTTTTATAATGGGAGAAGTTAATGCAGATGTTTTAAAGGTATGTATAACCTTTTCTATGTTAAAAGTTAGCAGAGAAATATCACATGTCGCTTTTATTAGGCAGTCCCTAACCAAACTAAGGGATGTCAGGGATTTATAGTGCATTCGAACATGTTTACTTTTCTCTAACTACCTAATTTTTGCACTTCACATCAAATTTCTAATGCCAGCGTCATTTAATACGTATAAACAGGTAGACATTGAAAACGAACAAAGACATTAGGTAGGCACCAGGGTACACATATATATACGTGTACCCTGGATTCTGCAATAATAACTAAACCGTCTTAAGAATGTCAAAGACAAACAACATTTTTAAAAAATCTAGCTGGTCGTCTGGCAAAAGAGACTACAAAACCAATTTTTGCATTCTTACTCTTTAATGCTCAATTCACCGTCACTGTTAAAAAACGGTGATTTTGAAATCGCGTTCACTGTTAACGATATTCCCTAAAAATCACGGGATCCCTCAGCTCTACTAACCAATTATTTTTAAAAGTACATACAAGACATACATATGTAATGCGGATGTTTCTAACGCCAAATAATTATAGTCAAGGACCCATTCTTAATTATACCGATCGTTTTATGTTTACTTTAAGTCCAAAAAACTACTACGGCAACTTTAATAAGGGTTAAAATTAAAAAAGTATCGTACTACCTACACTTAAAACTAAACAAAACAGGCACTTGTTTGGAATTTTGGACCCTTAAGGGTAAAACATGGCAAGAACTTATTTTAAAATACCGTTCATTTTGTAACTTCTCAACCAACAAAGTTAAAAACATAATGTAAATTGTTTCTTACTGTTTTTCAAAAATATATATTCATGTTTGAGATTTTGGTTAAAAAAAAAAAATAATATAGTTTTGGTAAATCTTAACATATGTATGTACATAAAAAAACAGAAAAGAGATTCGGGATTAAGATGTGTTGGGCTAGTTTTGTAAACAGCCGTTATAGAAAGGATACTGCTTGTTTTTAACTGTAAATTTAATTGCCTTACATTTTCTAAGTAGAAGGATAGAAGAAGCAAAGCAAAAAAGTCCCGAACTGAAATTGAACTCTACCCAAAAAAACAGCAGACTAGAAAACTAACAGTTGACTGAAAAAATTATTTGAAATTTAAATAAACGAGCAATCAAAATGTAAAAAATTTTTTTAATATTTAACGAAAATAATGCAATTGTTGTTGTTATTGTTTTTACTAAAATCTTTTTTTTTTCTTGCTTTTAGGCGAGTGTCTACTCCCAGTTTCCTAGTATTTCAGTGAAAGCTTGTGAAGAAGATGTCGTAAAATTACAAAGCATGGTCACTGAGTATATGCAATTGAAAAGTAAATTTTTGTATAAAAAAAATTAATATGTTTATAATAAAAATATGTGTTATTTCATCTGTTTTACATTTTAGCCACTATTAAAAAGGCAAATAATACAATGAAACTATTCTACAGTAACTCTTTACAATGGAAGGAAAAAATGCAGACAATGGAAGAACAATATAAACAACAACTAAACAGTTTTAGACAAGAAACCGAAGTGGTAACTATGCATACTTACAAACTATTTGTTTTTTTTTTTTTTTAATAAAACCAACATGCTCTGAAACATTCTGAATGGGATAAGTTATTCATATTTTCTATCTATCTCAGCGTTATAATAAAAATACAGGTTTTATTTTATCCATCAATAAATCCTAAAAATCGTCGTAATATTTTAAGAAGAGAAACGTTAGTTTTGGTTTAAACTGCGTTTAAGGTGTTTTTTTTTTATTATTTTCTATATGTATTACCTAACAATTAGTGAAACTAAGATGATGCTTCAAAAAGTAACTGGAGATTAAAGCGATAGTTTTAGAACCATTAAAATATTGGATAATCTCTTACCTATTACTGATTTAAGCAGCAAATTCTTTAAACGACGGCATACAAAATTTTTTATGTGCTTTTGGGCTTATGGTGACAGAAATACGAAACTTATATACATACCTGTATATCTTGCCTGTAAATATTTAGTTTCATTCAAACATATAAATACTTTTTTACTTTATGTAGTTGCGCGCACAAAACCAAGAAATAGAAAGCAGTTTTAAATGCCAAATAGAAGCATTGGAAATCGCTCGCAGAAAGGATCGTGAAGAAACTATTCAAGAAATATCGGAGAAAAATGCATTGCTCGAAAATTTAAGAGCTCAAATTGTTAAATTAGAAAAACAGCTGGTAAATAATTACATACATAAGTACATACATTTTATTTTAATATATATTTTTATTACTTACTGAAAAGTCCTCTTTTGAAACTGGAACACAAAATCAAGGCAAGCTGAAATCTAAAATTTGTGAGAAAAACTACGTAACACTTCAAGAACATGAAATTAAAATGAAAAATATAGAAGACCAACTATCCCATTTATTAGCATCAAATTTAGATTTTAAAGACGTTGAGAAGCAGTATATAGAGGAACTTAATTGTATGCAAGTAAAATTAACAGCTGCCGAGGAGTTATTAAACGAACATCGTGGCGAAATTAATCGGCTTCGGGCGCTTGATACAGAAAAACATCAACAGATTCAAACATTAGAAAAATTTTTGGACGAATTGCGTTTCAAAAATGCAGAACAGACAGAACGTATTTCGTTGTTAGAACATCAATGTGAAGTGAATCGCAAGGATTTCGAAATCGAAAAGGAGAACCGTCAGGCAGCCCTAAAGGAGAAGCAACAAATTTTACAAGATTTAAAAAGTTTGCAAAAGAAAAATCAAGAACTAATCGAAGAACATTCTAAACTATCGCAGAGTTATGAAACACGGCTATTATCGACGTCAGTAAGTGCGAAGGGTAACAATAATCAAAAGCCTATCGTTGCAGCAGATGCTGAATCGTATTTCAGTACTCCCCAAAGATCCATGAAGGTAAGCTAGAACGTAAATAGAAATTAAAGCTGTAAATTATACGCCCATGTTCTGACAATCGCATTTCGCAAAATATTGGCGATGCGATTTGAAATCGCATAACAGGTGTTCTGAAGTTCACAATCGCAAGAAAGTTTGCGACTTGAAATCGCAAGAGGTAGATGAGGTGAACCGATGTTTTTTGCCCAAACTAGGTTAAAAACAGCCAATCAAACTATGCATAATTATAATATATGGGGTTTTTGTTATAATTTTCACAATTTGTTTTATTTTTTGTAAACAGTCTCAATAAAAATTAAATTTAAAAAAACTATTAGTTATGTACATCTTCATTTTTCAGTTGCTTACTTTTTTTTATGTATGAACTTTATTGGTTATCAAGAAAGAAAAAATGTTGTTGCAGAAATAGGTACAATTTGTTATATATTCCTTGGTTTTTTGTTTTGTATTTTTAAAAGAAACATGTTTTTATCATCGAAAAAAAAACAAAACGCAAAAAAAAACGCGTGAACTACAGAACATGCAAAAAAATTTTTTGCGATTTACAAATCGCATGTGATTTGACAATCGCGTGAGAGTCAGAACATGGGCGATAATTTTGTTTTTTTTTTCTTCCACTAAAGAATCCACCTTCATCACCTACATCTGATACACCAACTTCAGAACCGCCTGTTTCAATGCACCTGTGCCCTATTTGCAATAAGGCTTTTAAGTATATACGTCTTTTGCAAAGTCACGTTAACGATTGTATCGATAAAAATTAATTTAACAGTAAAAAAAAATTTACTTATTTACATACAAACATTTATAATTACATAAAAATTTTAAAATGTATTACCCGTCAAACAATATTCAATCTTATTGCATCGCGCTTGTTGAAGGAAATTTAAATAAAATACATCAATATATTACTTGGCTTAAATTTAAAAATTAGTTTTAATTAAAATACTGGCATATCAAGATTTTTAAGGCCCCTATAATGGTTGACGACTTAACTCATTTAAGTTGTAATTATGTAACTTATTAGGTGTGTTCATTTACAGAAAATTATCACTTATTTTCGATAATTATTACTAGTAAGTGTTCACGTACACAAAAAATTAGCAGCTAGAGAGCCAAAAAAGAGCGTAATATGTTTAGAAACAAAAATTTTTCTGATAATTTCTACTAGTAAAAATTTTACTATCAGAAATTATTCAAACAGTCTTTCTGTCATTATGCTTTGAAAAAAAATTTTAGTTTTAAATTTTTATAAGTTTACAATAACAAAATACATTTGCTTGCAAGTTTTGACTGTAAAAGTGTTCATTTACTTTTAAATATTTTTGAGAGCAATTTTGAAAATATTTCTTTTTACTCGTTGCTAGTAATTACTGGAAAGTTATTGAACACAACTATTGTGATTAACACCAAACCTGCAAAAATAATTATTATCTCTTACAACTTCTTGATAGTTTAGGTAACAAAACCTCTAAAAAAAATTACAGCTCGTAGCAGTTGTTTGATTTGGTTTTAATCATGATACCAAATTTTACGTTACAACTGAAAAAGAGTTGAGTTGTAAGTCATATAGGGCCTTTATCAAACAATTTACTGGAAATGGCTAGTGGAATACTGTTTGCTGACAATTAGGTGAGTAGAACAAGCAGCCTTTGAAAAAAATGTTCAGCTGCGCTCTTTTATTTTACTTTTTTAAAATGAATCAAAGTTGAAAGAGAAGCAGGAGTATAGAAAATGATCAGAAAGAGGCCGACTTACAAAAAGTCAAGCAGTAATCGAAGGACTGCTTACTTCTCTCTAGTCTACCAGGGCGCCCTTTTCAAGGATTATATGCCTGTTCGTAAATGCGTTACAGCACTGCATCGTGACTTTTAGGGTTGCAAAAAGCATATTTAACTAGCACATCTTTATGGTCTGACAGTGAATTTTCCAAAAGTGCTAAGCGAGAATAACCCAAATAATTTAAATTCTGGATAAAAAAACCTAATGCAAATTAAATTTGAGCTTACTGGTCGAAGATATAAAAAACCTAAAACCCATAATGCAACGCTCTTCTCTTATAAGTGTTTTTGTTATACGCTTCATACAGAGATAAGGGTATAAATCAGTTTGTCATTCCGTATCCTTATATATAGTGAAGTCGATATAGCCATGTCCGTCTGTTTAAATCAAGTTTCCGGAGTCAATTTAAGTACTATGGACCAGGTATTGGTGTCAAACTATCAGAAATATTCCTGAGATGTTCGTTATTTAAAATGACCAAGATCGGTTTACAACGGACCTAGTTATAGGCAAAATACTGCGATTGCCTCAGTTTTGCTACAACAAAATTTCTGCCCGATATTGTAGCGTCTAACTAACTTAACCTAAAGAAATAACCAAAGAACTTATTTTAAATTTATGGCAAACACATAGTAGTTTCATAAATACTGACACAGTGTTAATCGCCCCCACTGTGAGAAATCCACTGAGCATACACTTTTTTTACGTTGAAAATTAATATTTGCACTTCATTTTTGTGTAAAAAGTTTTTGGCGTGCGTTACTTTTAATTATGGAATAGGGAGATATTGAAAACCGTATTGTTGTTATTGGCAAAACAATGTGAAATAAAAATTGGAGAAATTTATCGAACGTTGCAGCCGCTCGGGATAAGTCGTAGTTTTATTTATCGTGCTGTGAAACTGTTAAGAGATAATGGTGAAGTACGGTAATAACGGCCACAGAAAAATTGTTTTTACTGACAAGGAAATTTTTATTTTCGCTTAATGATAGATATATCACTTTAAATTGAATTGGTGTTTTCAATTTCCGTTGCTTGTTTTGCAAAACATCACAAATAAAAAGTTAGCTTTTCAAACTGAAGTGATTTCGAAGTGGAATACATAAGCCTTTAGGTTTTAGTTTTTATAGATATTTGCTTATAAGAATGTATAAAAAGTTTTATTTTTGAAATAATTTCCTAATAAAAAGGTTAATTTATATATGTACATAGTTATATTAAACAAAAAATGTCTCATAGTTTACTAATTACAGGGGGAGGAGCCAATGACCAAACACGCTGTATATCCTGATTAGCCACTAGATTATTTAAAATGCGCAAATCTAAATAAAAGCAAAAAATTTCGTTAGGTTTGTGCAAAACTTTCAAATATGCTTACCATTTGTGGTAGCATAATCCTCTAAAACTGAACGTATCGTTATAATAGGCACCGCAGTATTTATATTTGGATAGACGACATTATCGATCTTAATATTTGATACACATATCCCCATTAGACGGCCGTTCTCATTAAACATAGGTCCACCACTTTGACCAGCCTGTACGCAACCATCGGACATAATAGCGGCTGGAGTACATTTTATAATTCGTCCTTGGAATATTGAAGGATTAAAATCGTATTTCAAGTTGAAATTTACAAAACAGGGAAAGCCAGCATTATAAACGGTTTGACCCAACGCTGGTTTAGTTTCAGCCAAACGAACGCAATAGCGATCAGGAATGTTGTTGGGCGTTGAAAGTAATGCCACATCGAAGGCTGTGTCGTAGTGAGGATTGCGCCAAAGGACATCGACCTCAAACTCCCCATCTACACACCGACACGAAACTTTAGAATTTACCTGTTTAAATTAAAAATTATCTAAAGCCTATTAATTGAAATTAGCTAAAAAGCAAGTAAAAACATCAGTTCCAACAAAATTTTTAAAATTTTGTGTAATAGGCTTTCAGTTACCTTTATCTTTAAGCTATCGAAAGCACAAAGAAATGCCGTTATGAATAATTTTTTTTTAAATAATATAACAAACTTTTTGATAAAGGTCTTGGTAATAGCATTTCTAGTGAAAAAAATTAAAACAATTTTACCTTGAAAATCACATGAGTACAGGTCAGAATGAATTTTTTATGTTGAACTTTTACAAAGGTACCTGTGCCTTGAGTACCAGCCGCTTCTATAACTACAATTGTGCGCTCCCCTTCAAAAAGCGAACAAATTATTTATAACGAATTAACATAATTTTTATTTTGTTGCTTACAGGCAAAATTTGATGGTTCTCTAGGAAGCATAACCGTTGTAATTTTTATGCCTACTTGATTCATAAAGTCCCTTAGAAGGTGGGCAAAATTAGCAGCCATAGTAATTTGCAGATTTTCGTCGTTACGCTGAAAAGCGGTACAGATTATAAGGCCAATTAAGCGCCTTAAAAATATTTGTGAAAATTAAATTTTCTGTTCAATATTTTGTAGTCGTTCACTTACAATTTATTATTAAACACCGCCGAACCCTCACATCCCAGCGGTAAATTATTGGATAAAACAAATAAGGACCCATCCTTACCAATGACATTGGATATTTTGCCAATATTAATAGTTTTGTAAAAATTCTCCATACCAAAAGGTGAACACATTGATAAAACATCATCTAGTGGTCTGATGGGATATTTATATCTTAAATAATGAGCAATATGTTTAAGGAAACGTTCAAAACGTTCGGGAGAGTCCAAAGATTTTGCAGGTCGCATGGAAAGTATCAAAAAGGATGTTAGTAAGATCTCGTTATGATGTTCAGTCGATGAATTGTTTAATTTTATAGAGTTAAGCATTTTGTGCAGGTTTCCATGTTTCCATGGAACTAAAAACATATAGTAGTTTGGCGCTGTATCTGGTAAGAATGCGGGGAGTGTTTGCATTACACTCTGTAACAGCAGTAGGTAATTTTCGTCGGTCAAAGGTGACTTGAAAGCTGAGTGAGTTTAAATGCTGGGCTTCTTCAGATTGATCATTTTGCGCCGCTACCAGCTTACATTGTTGCAATTTGTGTATTATTTTTGTGCTAGCACAAACAGTTTTATTTGTGTGATCAGTTTCAAAGGGTAACACAGGTCTAACATAGGGTTTTAAAATGCAACCTGAAGTAATGATTAATTCATTGTTGATTATTATTGCAGACTGTCTAGAAATGGGATAATTAGTGACCTCCAAAAGAGCGTGGCGTATTTTCAGTAACATTTTGTTCCATACGTTTAACATAAACCGAAAATATTGCTGTAACATGAGAAGATATTAATGATTTCGTTTTGTTTAAAATTCCATATTAACCTTTCGTTTATTTTAAAAGCTCATTTATAAAAATGATTTAGCTGTAGCAGCAATAGATCCTTTATCATACATATATTAAATACCTATATCAAAATCATTTAAAATAATGACTTCATAGTTAGCTTTCTACAAAGTCCATAAGTTCATTCAAATTAATCTAGTTGTAGAGGTAACAGTTTGTAAAAAGTACAACGTTTTCAAGCTTTTTTAACTTTATATTTACATATTTTTTTATAACAAAACACTGCTTTTATAAAAATTATAAATTTATATACAACAAATTAATTAAATATTTAGGTAAACAAAATTTATTTAGTTTATTGTTTTTCCTTTGTTAACTTGGAGCTGCCAGCGATGCCAGCTTTTTGCTGTTTTTGTTTGGAATATTGTATTAATAGGTGTGTTCCAGATAATGCACAAAAGTACCCAAGAGCATGTGGCGGTAATAAAAGTTAGCTAATCAGTTCCTCCTACCTTGTTTGATCAAGGTATATTGATCATAAAAAAGTCGGATGATCAGTTACTACTACCTTGATCAAACAAGCTAGAAGCAACTGATTAGCTGACTTTTTTTCGGTATAATTGTTATAAGATGGTTGTATATATAAAACAAATATAAAACTGCAAAAACCAACATATGACGATATTGATAATTTAGCTAAAACTGCATGCAGGCTGCGTATGTCTTAAAGTTTTTGTTGTAGGGACGAGGCTACCTTATTATTTCATCATGATTGTGTGCTGGGTAGTATTATTTGACATTTAGGTGCTTGTTCACGGACACGATACAACTAATCAGGTGCAAAAATTTTTGTTGTTTCATTTTCACAGGGAGAAAAAATAATTTCGACATTTTGGCACTAATCAGCTGGGCCAACGAGACTACCTGGTTATTTGTATCATGTTCACGGACTTACCATAATATAACTAATCAGGTAATCTCGTCCCCACAACAACTACAAATTCATGATACAAAGAACCAGGTAATCTCGTCGGCTCAGCTGATTAGTGCCGAGATGTCAAAATTTTGCTCTCCCTGTGAAAATAAAACAACAAAAATTATTACTCATCGTTTTTTTTCTATGAGCTTTTGTTTGACACGTTCACAGGGAGTACATAATTTTGGCACTAACCAGCTGGGCCAACGAGACTACCTAGTTTTTTTTATTAAGGGGCTTACAATTTAAAATTGACATTTTTCTGTTGATGTTTTATTTGTAAATAATAATTAGTCAACACCAAAGCGAATTCATTCAAGGTGGACGCAGGCGAAAAATTCGTACCAAGGCTAATTCGTACAAAGTGAATTCGCCTTGATTCGTACCTATAATGTCAAACACAAATATGGCATCATTTAAAAAAACACAAATTATTTGTATATGGCATCATTAAAAAAAAAAACCACAAACTATTTGCATAAGAAAAACGTGAATAAAATTAATTTTACAGTGGTTTTTTTGCACAAAGCACAAGAACCCATCATTTGGTTTTACTATTTGTTAATTAGGAACACTTTTTTAAAATCTTAGTTTAATAATCTAACCGAAGCGTATTTTTTTTTTAAAATCAAGAAGAAGCACATAGACAAACTTTTGACACATTGTGAAGAAAATTGACGAGCAAAAAATTTTCAGCTGATCTGTCGAGACCACCTTCTCTATGAATTCGCCTTGAGTCAACACTAGCTCTTATTTCAGGGTACGCTTATCAGGTAGAAGCGGTTGTACAAAAACAACTAAAACCGTCATAAGAATGTCAGAGACCAATAACAAAAACTCACAAAATTTTTCTTTTTCTTTTTGAGCTTTTCTTACAATACTACAGTTGTTGTTTGTATAAAAGGAAGAAAATACATAAACATTAACAAAATTTGACATAAATATAACGAAATACCGTTACTCAGCTGTTTATCTGAGGCTACCTGATAGGTAGTGTACCCTGTCTTATATGTTTTGTAATTTTTTCAAAATAGTTTTGATATGGCAACGTTAACTAAACATATCGCTGGCTGAGTACTATAAGATTGTAAGCGCCTTGATTTTGAGAAAATAAAATTTTATATAGATAATTTTTTTCTTCTATTTCTAAATAAATTTTGCAAAAAAATTTTGTTGAACTGTTAGCTAGAAATGAGTTAGCTATGTACATAAAATTAAACCAAATTAATCTTTAATTCAATAAAATCTAGTCGCTTGTTTTTTACCATACATCTTTAATATTGAAAGCGGTTCTAAGTGTTCCATAAAACGTTGATGACATCAACTTGATGTATCAGACAAAAAGTAAATTTTTGTTTTCTCAAATTGAAAACTTAAAAATTATGTTACTTGCAAAAAAAATTTTAATAATGCTTTTTTGCATTTTTAAAAACTTATTCCAGGATAATTACCCAACAAGAAATCTATGACCGAAACTAACACTAAAACATTTGTTTTCGGTCATTTGTGACCAATATTTCTATCATTTCTGAATGTGCGAGGAAGATGCAAAATCACACGTACACAAAGTTTCGGTAATTTTTTTCACATTGCCCTTAAGAAAATTTTAGAAAATAATGACCGAAATACCGGTCATCTGTGACGGTCATTTGACCGGTCAAATGATTGTCACTGTTCTTGTAGAATAGGTTTAAAAATTGGGTTAAGCCTACGAAAGCTTATTATGCATAAACACTTTGTATCTGATTGAGGAATACTTAAACAAACGACCTCTACGCCTAAGGTTACAATCTTCTCATACAACCCTTGTATATACCAAGCATACTTAAACCCTGAAAACGTAACATACAACCTTGTAATCATAGATTATTCAACTAGATAGGACAGCGCCATTTTGTTTAAAAATTACAACTCTGTTTTTTCAAGACTATTGAAAGTGGATAGAAAATTTCAAAATTAATATTGCTATCCCTTTCGTGTAATGATGAAATTTGTTTACATTTCGTTAAACAATAAAAGTTAAATAAAACGGGCGAAGTGTTTTCTTTTGCCAACAAAAATGAAAATATTAAGAATATTTGCGCAATTTTTTATTAATTTTGGCGTAATTTTCTTCAATATCTTCATTTTTAAGTTGGCAAAGTGTTTTATTTTATTCAAGTGTTTTTAAAATGGTGTTTTAAAAAGAATTTTCAAAGTGCAAAAAAATAACAATGTTAGTATTTGTTTTCGTGTTTTTTTTTATAATATTAATAAAGTTTAAATAAATTTTCTTGTTTCTTCCAGGAGCCGCAAGTGTGTCATGGGCTGTACAGCAGAAGCAGAAAGAATCCATACGTTCCCGGCTGAAGCCACAGGTAAGTACTTGTGCAAATTTTTTGTGTGTTATTGTGGCCGGTAGCGGAGCACTTTGCCCCAAATATTTAATGTAAAGGCACGACTGCGCCGTTTGGCCACCAACTTTAACAAAATATACTCAAATATGTTAAAGATCAAATTTGGATTTTTTTTAGTTACTTGGTTTTGCATCTAAGCTGACAGTAAAACAAATTGTGATGTGCTATTTTCAAGTCGGGTATGACCCTCTTTAACTTTCTAACTTGTTCGTATATAATTTGTATGAAATTCAAAAGATTCATTATTTAAAATTGCAGTCCAAAAGAAAAACGTGAACGACTTACATTGTACAATATGGATTTTTGTTTATTTGGATTTGAAAATGTCGAAGTTACGAAACGAGTGACTAAACTTGGCGGCAAATATGTTACTACTATTAAAGAAAAAGCTACAACGGCTATATTGGCTACACCAAAAGAAATTTCGCGTATGGGAAGTCAAATGAAAAAAGCTAAAAGTTTGGTATTAAATGTAATACCAATTGAATATTTGGATGCGGTCGAATCTAATGGTGCCGGCGCTATTAAGTATATATGCAGTATGTCAATGTGCGATTGGGGTACAGACCCTGCTGCACGAATTCAGCAGGAGGAAACTAAAAGTTCAAAATCAAAAAGTATTTATACAAAGTCGGTGCCCAAGTCAATAACACCTAAAATAGAAGACGGCCATGCTGTTGACCCAGATAGTGGCTTAGAAGATGTTGCTCATGTTTACATAACTCCAAATAAGGACAAGTACAATGTTGTCCTCGGCTTAACTGATATTGAGAGCAACAAGAATTCTTATTAAAAATTACAACTTTTGGAAATCGATAAAAAGAACAAGTAAGCCTAAAATTAAAAATAAATACAGTTATTGTAAAGTCCTATCTATCTATTGGGTATTTAGATCGTGGGGTCGCATAGGTACAACAATTGGAGGAAACAAGCTAGAAAACTTGCAAGCAAATGTATTTTGTTATTGTAAACTTATAAAAATTTAAAACTTAAATTTTTTTTCAAAGCATGACAGAAAGACTGTTTGAATAATAGGTGTGTTCATTTACAGAAAATTATCACTTATTTTCGATAATTATTACTAGTAAGTGTTCACGTACACAAAAAATTAGCAGCTAGAGAGCCAAAAAAGAGCGTAAAATGTTTAGAAACAAAAATGTTTCTGATAATTTCTGCTAGTAAAAATTTTACTATCAGAAATTATTCAAACAGTCTTTCTGTCATTATGCTTTGAAAAAAAATTCAAGTTTTAAATTTTTATAAGTTTACAATAACAAAATACATTTGCTTGCAAGTTTTGACTGTAAAAGTGTTCATTTACTTTTTAATATTTTTGAGAGCAATTTTGAAAATATTTCTTTTTACTCTCTCGTTGCTAGTAATTACTGGAAAGTTATTAGTTGTGTTCAATAACTTTCCAGTAATTACTAGCAACGAGAGAGTAAAAAGAAATATTTTCAAAATTGCTCTCAAAAATATTAAAAAGTAAATGAACACTTTTACAGTCAAAACTTGCAAGCAAATGTATTTTGTTATTGTAAACTTATAAAAATTTAAAACTTGAATTTTTTTTCAAAGCATAATGACAGAAAGACTGTTTGAATAATTTCTGATAGTAAAATTTTTACTAGCAGAAATTATCAGAAACATTTTTGTTTCTAAACATTTTACGCTCTTTTTTGGCTCTCTAGCTGCTAATTTTTTGTGTACGTGAACACTTACTAGTAATAATTATCGAAAATAAGTGATAATTTTCTGTAAATGAACACACCTATTGAACACAACTAATAACAAAATACATTTGCTTGCAAGTTTTGACTGTAAAAGTGTTCATTTACTTTTAAATATTTTTGAGAGCAATTTTGAAAATATTTCTCTTTACTCTCTCGTTGCTAGTAATTACTGGAAAGTTATTGAACACAACTAATTTCTGATAGTAAAATTTTTACTAGTAGAAATTATCAGAAACATTTTTGTTTTTAAACATATTACGCTCTTTTTTGGCTCTCTAGCTGCTAATTTTTTGTGTACGTGAACACTTTCTAGTAATAATTATCGAAAATTAGTGATAATTTTTTGTAAATGAACACACCTAATAACAAAATACATTTGCTTGCAAGTTTTGACTGTAAAAGTGTTCATTTACTTTCAAATATTTTTGAGAGCAATGTAATTACTGGAAAGTTATTTAACACAACTAATGTATGTATGCAAAAATTTACGAAAAATTTCCTTTTTTAGCTTAACTAAATTAAACTGGCATGCTTATTAATTTGTTGTTTACTAATTTGTTGCCGATTCACCGGTCGTCCGGCACCGACTGCGGAAACACTGCGCCGTTTGGCCACCAACCTTTAAAGTATGGGACCACACGAGACGCTGCCAAGATTGGCTAGCCCCGGAGCGCTCGCTCTGCCGAGAATATCGCCGCTATTGGCGAGGATGTCACCAGAAACATTGATCAGACGCCGTGCCTTGCAATTAGCAATCAGCCCGTCGTCCCTAAGGCGAATTTGGTCAGCCTTTACATTGGCCCTTTTCAGGGCCACAATTTTTATTAACAAAAAGAGTTGAAAATTTGTTTCATTCAGGAAAATACTTTTATTGAATTGTTTTAGTTTTTTGTTACATAGAAACGTTAAAAATTAAAAATAAAAAAACTTTATATGTATACTATATGCAACTTAACATTTTTGTGTATGTAGTTTCTAATACTAATTTGTTTTTCTATAGGTCACATGGATACTTCTTACTCTTTACCGGCTAAGATATCAACAACGTTTAACAAGAGATCTACCCGTTGCTATAAAGGCCCAAATTTCGAAGCGTCAGTCACAAAGTTCGCCGGAAACACCAAAGTCAACCACTCAGGGATTTCTAAATTTCTTCTAAACAACCTTTATATAGGCTCTTTTCAGGGCCACAAATTTTATTTACAAAAAGAGTTATACTTTTGTTTCATTAAAACAAATACATTTATTTATTGTTTATTTAGTTTGTCTTAATACATAGGAAGCATTTATCGTCTAATACATGTAATGGTAAATAAATTTGCACATCTATAATTACTTTGAACATTAAATAATATACATTATATAGATATATTGTAAGCAGAAATGCAAAACCATGTAAGTACATTTATTCTAAATTGTACATTATATTAACATTTTCTATTTCTATTTTATATTTTTGACATTCGTGGCACACTTCACAAAACGTTTCGAGAGACGTTTCCCACTAATCTGTTGCACTGATCCGGAACCTGAGCCAGCAGCTCCTTCGTCACTCTTTTCACGGTGAAGTGCAGTCAACATCTCGCTTGTGCATAAAGAAAAAAGCAGCAAACACCCAGGAAACGCAAAATTATATTTAGTTTTGCATTTTAATAGGTTACCTTTCATCCCTAGATGATTTTATTTACACCAATATTGGAAATTGAAAGGCTTTCCCAAAAAACACATATCAGAAAATGTTCAGAACATTCGCCGTCTGTAGGAAAACAAAACAAGAAAAATACACTTATAAATACCATAAAAGCAGCGTTATTTGAATTTAAACAATGATAACACTCAGAATACACTTCATTTAATTTAAATTTTCAGTTTTGTAATAATTTTTCATTCAAGAATTAAAAAAAGAAAATTTTTGCATTTTTTTCGACCAAAATATGCAAGCGTCTGTCTGTTAAAAAATAAAGCACCAAAAAAACACTTACAAACAATATAAAACCCACGATTTTTTAATTCACACAGCACCAACACTCACAACGAACTTGAATTTATCTTAATTTGCATTTCTTTTAAAACTTTTAATTCAATAAACATCAAAAGAAAATTTTTGCAAATTATTTCAACCACAAATGATTATTTGTTTTGATTTCAAATTTGTCAAAAGGTAGTGTATGTCTGCTTGCACTAACCTTTGTTTGCGTTTACGGCGATTTTATTTTTCTTCTCTTTCGCAACAACTTGAAAAATATGATTTTGTCAATTTGGAAACGTCAAAGTTGGACTCTCTGGTTACTTTGTGCTTGTAATATTGAGTAAGCGATATGCAAAACAAACCCAAGCAAATACATAAACTTATAATTTGTTTATAAAATATACTTACATACTATCACAGAATAAAAAAGAAGTAAACTATTTTTTTCTTATGATAAAATTATTAGTAAATATATGTTTGGTTTCAATTGTTGCTGGTATAGCCCACGATTGTACCACTTTATTAATGGGACAATTTCTATGTCCGGATCCCAGTAGGAAACAAATTGATCCGGAAACGCAACAGTTTTATGGTTGTCAACAGTCTGGAGCGGCTAAAGGTAAGACCTTGAAATAACGCACTATAAAATAAAACTAATTTTTCTTAATATAGTATGGTGTATAGCAGCCGATGGTATAGAATGCATGGAAACGAATAATAATACATTTAGTAAGGAATTGCCCTGTAAATGGACGTAAGTTTGCACTTTTGTTTAAAAACAATTTGTACTAAGATTGCTTTTTATGTTCCAGTAATGGCTACCATTTGGATACGGTTTTATTGCTTTCCGTTTTTACTGGCATGTTTGGTTTAGATCGTTTCTATTTGGGTTACTATGGTATGGGCTTACTAAAGGCCTGCACATTGGGTGGTTTTTTTATTGGACAGCTAGTCGATATTATATTGATTGCGGTGCAAATTGTACGCCCTGCGGATGGATCTCACTACATAATACCTTATTACGGAGCAGGTGTTAATATTATAAGGGGTAATAACGAGACATACCGAGTGCCACGAGATGATTGGTGAAGCTGTTTACTGTTCGTGTATTTAAAAAAGAAGAACTAGGAACTTTCAAATAAAGTAGTTTAAAGTGAATATTAAAAAAAATATGAATTTAAAATTATTGCAGCTCTAAAATACGTGTTGATCTTAAAACCATATAGATATGTATGTACATACATATGTAGCTATATGTAGAAACATATGTACATCTTCGTCTAATAACAATAATCACGTTTAACATTACTCTTTTTGCAATGAGCTTAAACTTCCCTTACAAATAAAAATAAAGCCTGAAATGTTGCTAATTACGAATCAGTAATCCCTCTTAAAACAAGATTAATTCCTTGGTGTTTAACACTTTCAAAATTGCGGGTTTTAAAGGTACCCTGCAAAATGTATTGGTCCACATGGTCCATTTTAGTTGGAATTGATAAGTTATTGGACGGACCATGTCATTGCCAAAGAAGAAATTGCAGTTAATCGTCGTGTCTTAACGGTCGCATATTGAGTTGTCGTAGTTGTTTGTGGTGAGCCATTTAGTAGTTTTGAAACTACTCCGATGTAATGCAAAAATTGGTTAGGATTCTGGCTAGGGATAAGTCAGCTGATCAGTTACTACTACCTTGTTTAATCTGCCTTGCTTTCGAGCTTTAAAAAAAGTAATACAAGTCGATGAAAAATTATTGGCAGCTCGAACAAAATAAAAACGGGGGTTCTAAAATTAAGGGTTTTAAAGAAAACAATTGTAAAATCTAACGGCACTATAAGTGTGAGACATTTAAGAATATTTTTTATTGATGAGTGGATTGAGCTGATAAAAATAGCGGTTATCCTCAGCAGATTTAAGCCTGCCTAAAAAATAGTCGGCAATGGCGCGCTATCGGTTTTAAATTAGTCGACTTGTATAGCTGATTTTGACACTGCTGAAGATTTTTTGCAACAACAAAATGACAAACGTCAAAAAAACCCAGTATAAAAAATAACAATTTATTTAAATTGAGTTTTGACATTTGTCTAGGCAACAAATTATTTGTGCCACCTTGTATAGAATCACTTTGAAATATACCACAGATCAGAAAACAATGTAATTGCACCATGGCACTGATTGCAGGTGAAAAAGCTGTTCGATTATTGTAAACAAAGTTTTGTTTTGATGAAGTGAAATTAAAAAAAATAATTTTAGCGCAAATTTTAACATGTTTAGTTCAGTCGCGTTGTATTTTCTTTACGATTCTAGCGAAAGTGACAGTGATGAGAACTCTGGCTCACATCAGCCAGCTGTGGGCAAAACAAGCCGCCGCCCTAAAAGCCTTTACCGAAATCCGCAAAAGATTCGAAAAGTTTCGTCTATTAAAAATATTGTTTGCCTGCAACAAAAAAATCTGCGGGACGCTACAAATTTTCTGGAGCTACCACATCAGGAGTATGATAATAACTTCACACAAATTCTTCTTACTAAACTTTGTATAATTTTAGATTTATTTCGACCTTTCGAGTAAATAAACAAATATTTAACTTGCTACTTGAAGAAATTACACCGAAATTAAAACCAACATACCGTAGTACCCACACTCCTGCACCTGTTAAACTCGCAATGTTTCTGGCATTTATTGCGACTGGTGGTCAAAAGAAATCTTTCGGTAATGAAATCGCATCTACGTTATGCCAATCCAAAGTGTCCAAAATAATAAGCGAAATATTGGACATTTTCGAAGAACATTTATATTTCAAATGGGTCAAACTGAATCAATCTGAAGAGGAAGAGCAAACTACAAAAGAACATTATTATAATTCTACTGGTATACCGGGTGTAGTAGGATGTGTTGCCAATACACATGTACAAATAAAAACCCCAGATAAAGAAGTGAAACGGTTTTACAAGAACGGTAAAGGTTTTTATAGCTTAAATGTTTTACTGGTGTGTATTAGAAGGCTTCTTTGGGGAATTGGGCATTATTTTTAATTTTATAAATCATTTCATGCTAGATATCGGATCAAAATATGGTAATAAAATTTGTGGATGCCACACAACCAGGATCTTACAAAGATGCCTACGTTTGGAAACAGAGTTCAGCAAATACATATTTAAGGAATAAATATATAGCAGGCGAAGATAACACTTGGGTCTTAGGTCAGTTTTGCTGTGTTTATAGAATCATTAAAAATTGGTTGGTAAAAATTTAAAAAGATATTTTAATGAAACTTTTTAGGGTCATATTTATAAACAACTTTAAATTTAAAATATACTTGAAATGCTGATGTTTGAAAATTTATAAAATATTAAAAAACATACACCCCTATTGCACACTAAAAAAAAACAGCAATAACTCTTAATCAAACTCTTTCATGAGGTTTGATCTAAGAACTGGCTATGGAGTTGTGACTGTTTTTATTTTGTGTACGATATTTTGATTTCCATGTTTTCAAATAAACCTTTAAATTAACCCTTATTCGATACCCCTTTTTGTATAGTTTGAAAAAAATTCTAACCTTAACAGTTTATCCTTGAAAACGCCAGTGTTTTTCAGGTGGCAGATAAATATTTTTTTGAAACGGGCTACCTTAATGTACTTATGTAAGTATGTAAATGCATATGTATGCCCGTCTGTGTGTAAAAAACGATGTTACTTAAACATTCCCCTTGGGAATGAATTAAACACGCACATGACTAGTGCGAACGAAACCTTAACAGTTGAAGCAAAACAGGCAAAAATCGTATTCAGTTCAGGGAGAAATAAAGAATTTTGTATTAAATTTCCCTTTCAAATAAAAGTAATCGAAAATTCCGATGGTTTTATCTCAGGACAATAGTGTCACCACTCTTCAAATTATGTATTTTAATTTAAGAACTTAAATTTTAGTCTGGAACTGGCGAATATTCTTTTTTTATTTAGAATTTAATTACTTATTGTAATGAAGATCAATATTAAAATAATTGCTAAAACAAAACTTAGTTATTTTAAAGTTAAGCTTCTAAATATCATTTAACAGGTGATTTAGCATATGAACAACATCCGTACTTAATGACACCTTATAGAAATCCAATAGAGCAGCACCAGCTTTTATTTAATGAAAAACACATTCAAATAAGATATACCATCAAACGTTGCTTAGCTATCATGAAAAACCGCTTTCCCTGTCTCGTTAGATCTAAGGGATTACAATATACACCCGAAAAAGCAGCAAAAATTATAGTCTCTTGTTGCGTATTGCATAATATTTGCATAGCATATAAACATAATTGGGTGCCAACCAAAAACGCCTTGGAAGAATGGGATGATGAAGGCGAGATGTACGAAAAGCCTTATGAGGTATGTTCAGAATTCAATGCAATAAAAAATGAAATTGCTATGGCTTTACCGAATTGGGTTGCACCTAAAGAAACATCCGAGATCAATCGTGCTCATTTAAAACATTTACGAGATGCTACAAATGTTTTGGAAATGCCAAAAGAACAGTAAATTTTCATGACTATTTATTTAAAAAGAGTTTTCAAAATATGTTATTTTATTTTAGATTTTTTAGATCATTTAGAGTCAATAAAGAGGTATTTTCCATGTTACTGGAAGAAATAGTTCCAAAACTAAAAGTTACTTATAGATGTACCCATCTACCAGCATCTTTTAAGCTTGCAACGTTTTTAGCGTTCATTGCTACAGGAGGGCACGCGTTATCTGATGGCATTACATATTCCTCGAAGTCTCAAACCTCTAAAACAATATGTGAGCTGTTGGATATTTTCGAAAGTCACCTATTTCCAAAATGGGTAAAATTTAAACAAAATCCTGATGGTGAAAATGAGACCAAAGAACATTTTTACAATCAAAGTGGAATACCTGGTATAGTTGGTTGTGTTGATAATGTACACATACGAATAAAAACACCAGGCAAAGAAGAGAGGCATCTTTATAAAAATCATAAGGGTTTTAGCAGTCTTAATACGCTAATGGTAATTTAAGAGTAAAAAACATTTAAAGATATGTATGTTCTTTAATATAACACTATTAAAATCTAGATATGTGATCATAATATGGTTATAACATATGTAGATGCCAGTCAGCCAGGATCATATCATAATTCTTACACTTGGGACCAAAGTTTGGCCGATCAATATTTTAGATCAAACTTTTTAAATGGAAAGGAAAATACTTGGGTTTTGGGTGAGTCTTCAAAGTACTTCTTTACGTAATAAAAGACAATCTGTGTTTTTCTACATACATATTATGATTATGTATGAATAAAATATTTTTTCTCTTTTGAATATTTAGGTGATTCGGCTTATAGATTGCAGCCGTATTTAATGACTCCGTATAGGAATCCCACAGACGGTTATCAGAAGCTTTTTAACGAAAATCTTTTACAAACAAGTGCAATAACTAAACGTTGTTTTAATAAATTAAAAACTCGTTTTAGTTGCTTAAATACACCCTTAGGATTACAATATATTCCCGAAAAAGCGGTCAAGATTGTTATCACGTGCTGTATACTACATAATATATGTATTGCGTATAAAAATGATTGGCAGCCACCAAATAATACTGACAATATTAATAATGATGAGGATGATATAGATGATGACAATGGTACCTATGAAACATTATACGAACAATGTACACAATCCAATTTTATAAGAGATGAAATTGCCAGAAATTTATATTATTTAAAAACAAATACATATGTTTCTTAATAAAGCAGCTTCTTACTGAAAAATTTTAATTTGATTTAAGGTATAAATATGTTTTAGATAAATAAACGAGAAAACAGAAAATATACTAAAATACAATAGTTTCCAAAGTTTCTACTACTAGAAACTCGCATTTTTATATACATAAACATTTTACTGCTTCATATCTCGAAAACTATGCTTCTATATCTTCTTATTAACTATTAATAATATTCGAAAATATATTTCTAGTGCTCACACACAAAAAATTAGCAACTAAAGAGCGGTAAACATTTTAAGAAAATCCTAAAATAAGTTAAGAATAGTTTTGTTTCTGTACTCAACATCTGGTTCCTGCGGGATTTCAATTTTACCCAGAAGCGTATACAACAATCGGGTAAGTTAGAGCGATTTTAAAAGAGAATTATTCTTTATTTTCTTTAGGCTTATAAGGAAAATTGTAAAGCAATAAGCTGTTTGAAAAAAAAACAAACAATTACAAAAGACAATATTGTTTGGGAGTTAAAAGTGCAAAATAAATACGTGTCTGGAAAACAACTTAATGTCAATAATATTATTCATAATTGTTATTAAATATTTTTCTGCTAATTTATAGCAGTTGTTTTGGGAGAGTAAACATTGTTTATTCTTATTTAACCGAACTTCACCCAAAAAGTAAAGAAACACACATATTGTAAAAATTCAATTTAAAATGTCATTTCATTCGTTATTTTTACTTTAAAAAACTTAAATGCGTTTGAACTTTAAAAACTTTATATTCGTTTTTCTCGGAATCTAGAGCCTGTATAGGAAAAAGGGCCAAAATCTGTGATCACTACCAATTTCGACCAAAAAGTCGATTTTTTGAGGATTTTCATATAAAAAACTTTAAATGCGTTTATCTCGGAATCTAGAGCCTGTAGAGCCAAAAGGGCCAAAATCTGTGATCACTACCATTTTTGAACAAAAATTCGACTTTTTGAGGATTTTCATATAAAAACTTTAAATGCGTTTTTCTCGGAATCTAGAGCCTGTAGAGCCAAAAGGGCTAAAATCTGTGATCACTACCATTTTTGACCAAAAAGTCGATTTTTTAAGGATTTTCATATAAAAAAACTTTAAATGCGTTTTTCTCGGAATCTAGAGCCTGTAGAGCCAAAAGGGCTAAAATCTGTGATCACTACCATTTTTGACCAAAAAGTCGATTTTTTAAGGATTTTCATATAAAAAACTTTAAATGCGTTTTTCTCGGAATCTAGAGCCTGTAGAGCCAAAAGGGCTAAAATCTGTGATCACTACCATTTTTGACCAAAAAGTCGATTTTTTAAGGATTTTCATATAAAAAAACTTTAAATGCGTTTTTCTCGGAATCTAGAGCCTGTAGAGCCAAAAGGGCTAAAATCTGTGATCACTACCATTTTTGACCAAAAAGTCGATTTTTTAAGGATTTTCATATAAAAAAACTTTAAATGCGTTTTTCTCGGAATCTAGAGCCTGTAGAGCCAAAAGGGCTCTACCATATTTGACCAAAAAGTCGATTTTTTAAGGATTTTCATATAAAAAACTTTAAATGCGTTTTTCTCGGAATCTAGAGCCTGTAGAGCCAAAAGGGCTAAAATCTGTGATCACTACCATTTTTGACCAAAAAGTCGATTTTTTAAGGATTTTCATATAAAAAACTTTAAATGCGTTTTTCTCGGAATCTAGAGCCTGTAGAGCCAAAAGGGCTAAAATCTGTGATCACTACCATTTTTGACCAAAAAGTCGATTTTTTAAGGATTTTCATATAAAAAACTTTAAATGCGTTTTTCTCGGAATCTAGAGCCTGTAGAGCCAAAAGGGCTAAAATCTGTGATCCCTACCATTTTTGACCAAAATGTCGATTTTTTAAGGATTTTCATATAAAAAACTTTAAATGCGTTTTTCTCGGAATCTAGAGCCTGTAGAGCCAAAAGGGCTAAAATCTGTGATCACTACCATTTCTGACCAAAAAGTCGATTTTTAAGGATTTTCATATAAAAACTTTAAATGCGTTTTTCTCGGAATCTAGAGCCTGTAGAGCCAAAAGGGCTAAAATCTGTGATCACTACCATTTTTGACCAAAAAGTCGATTTTTTGAGGATTTTCATATAAAAAACTTTAAATGCGTTTTTCTCGGAATCTAGAGCCTGTAGAGCCAAAAGGGCTAAAATCTGTGGTTCCTACCATTTATAACCAAAAAGTCGACTTTTTGAGGATTTTCAAATAAAAAACTTTAAATGCGTTTTTCTCGGAATCTAGAGCCTGTAGAGCCAAAAGGGCTAAAATCTGTGGTTCCTACCATTTATGACCAAAAAGTCGACTTTTTGAGGATTTTCATATAAAAAACTTTAAATGCGTTTTTCTCGGAATCTAGAGCCTGTAGAGCCAAAAGGGCTAAAATCTGTGATCACTACCATTTTTGACCAAAAAGTCGATTTTTTAAGGATTTTCATATAAAAAACTTTAAATGCGTTTTTTCTCGGAATCTAGAGCCTGTAGAGCCAAAAGGGCTAAAATCTGTGATCACTACCATTTTTGACCAAAAAGTCGATTTTTTACGGATTTTCATATAAAAACTTTAAATGCGTTTTTCTCGGAATCTAGAGCCTGTAGAGCCAAAAGGGCTAAAATCTGTGATCACTACCATTTTTGACCAAAATGTCGATTTTTTAAGGATTTTCATATAAAAAACTTTAAATGCGTTTTTCTCGGAATCTAGAGCCTGTAGAGCCAAAAGGGCTAAAATCTGTGGTTCCTACCATTTATGACCAAAAAGTCGACTTTTTGAGGATTTTCATATAAAAAACTTTAAATGCGTTTTTCTCGGAATCTAGAGCCTGTAGAGCCAAAAGGGCTAAAATCTGTGGTTCCTACCATTTATGACCAAAAAGTCGACTTTTTGAGGATTTTCATATAAAAAACTTTAAATGCGTTTTTCTCGGAATCTAGAGCCTGTAGAGCAGTGGTCTTCACCCATATTACCCAGCTAACGAAGATTTTCGGGTTTTTACTTACTCTCTTCGTGAATAATACAACCAGGGTTTTCCAAATTTAATTGTTTTCCTACCAAAATGTTTCTTAAAATATTCCAACAGCAACTGAATAACTAATCCTGATTAAATTGTATTTTAAAATAAATATCGTATTTTGTTAACTGATATTGCTTTTATAATTCATGGCGAGCTATTTTTATTTTATTTTCGATCGTAAACTTAAGAAAACATAATAAATTATCAACATTACACAATCATTCCTAAATAAAAAATCTATACGCTTTGTTTTCATAATTGCAAACGGTAATCATAATCAAAACAACAAACATATGAAAAATGAAAAATTTCAATTAGTAGCTTGTTAGCTTTCAAACAGAGTAGGTGTATGTCGCATGTTTTTATTTTTCAGAGAGAGCAAAA
>OY757191.1:71685487-71817987 GCA_963583895.1 Melanophora roralis
TTTTGAGGATTTTCATATAAAAAACTTTAAATGCGTTTTTTTTGGAATCTAGAGCCTGTAGAGCCAAAAGGGCTAAAATCTGTGATTCCTACCATTTTTGACCAAAAAGTCGACTTTTTGAGGATTTTCATATAAAAAACTTTTAAATGCGTTTTTCTCGGAATCTAGAGCCTGTAGAGCCAAAAGGGCTAAAATCTGTGATTCCTACCATTTTTGACCAAAAAGTCGATTTTTTAAGGATTTTCATATAAAAAACTTTAAATGCGTTTTTCTCGGAATCTAGAGCCTGTAGAGCCAAAAGGGCTAAAATCTGTGATTCCTACCATTTTTGACCAAAAAGTCGACTTTTTGAGGATTTTCATATAAAAAACTTTAAATGCGTTTTTCTCGGAATCTAGAGCCTGTAGAGCCAAAAGGGCTAAAATCTGTGATTCCTACCATTTTTGACCAAAAAGTCGATTTTTTAAGGATTTTCATATAAAAAACTTTAAATGCGTTTTTTTTGGAATCTAGAGCCTGTAGAGCCAAAAGGGCTAAAATCTGTGATTCCTACCATTTTTGACCAAAAAGTCGACTTTTTGAGGATTTTCATATAAAAAACTTTAAATGCGTTTTTCTCGGAATCTAGAGCCTGTAGAGCCAAAAGGGCTAAAATCTGTGATTCCTACCATTTTTGACCAAAAACTCGACTTTTTGAGGATTTTCATATAAAAAACTTTAAATGCGTTTTTCTCGGAATCTAGAGCCTGTAGAGCCAAAAGGGCTAAAATCTGTGATCACTACCATTTTTGACCAAAAAGTCGATTTTTTAAGGATTTTCATATAAAAAACTTTAAATGCGTTTTTCTCGGAATCTAGAGCCTGTAGAGCCAAAAGGGCTAAAATCTGTGATTCCTACCATTTTTGACCAAAAAGTCGACTTTTTGAGGATTTTCATATAAAAAACTTTAAATGCGTTTTTCTCGGAATCTAGAGCCTGTAGAGCCAAAAGGGCTAAAATCTGTGATTCCTACCATTTTTGACCAAAAAGTCGATTTTTTAAGGATTTTCATATAAAAAACTTTAAATGCGTTTTTCTCGGAATCTAGAGCCTGTAGAGCCAAAAGGGCTAAAATCTGTGATCACTACCATTTTTGACCAAAAATTCGACTTTTTGAGGATTTTCATATAAAAACTTTAAATGCGTTTTTCTCGGAATCTAGAGCCTGTAGAGCCAAAAGGGCTAAAATCTGTGATCACTACCATTTCTGACCAAAAAGTCGATTTTTTAAGGATTTTCATATAAAAAACTTTAAATGCGTTTTTCTCGGAATCTAGAGCCTGTAGAGCCAAAAGGGCTAAAATCTGTGATTCCTACCATTTTTGACCAAAAAGTCGATTTTTTAAGGATTTTCATATAAAAAACTTTAAATGCGTTTTTCTCGGAATCTAGAGCCTGTAGAGCCAAAAGGGCTAAAATCTGTGTTCACTACCATTTTTGACCAAAAAGTCGACTTTTTGAGGATTTTCATATAAATAACTTTAAATGCGTTTTTCTCGGAATCTAGAGCCTGTAGAGCCAAAAGGGCTAAAATCTGTGATCACTACCATTTTTGACCAAAAAGTCGATTTTTTAAGGATTTTCATATAAAAAACTTTAAATGCGTTTTTCTCGGAATCTAGAGCCTGTAGAGCCAAAAGGGCTAAAATCTGTGATTCCTACCATTTTTGACCAAAAAGTCGACTTTTTGAGGATTTTCATATAAAAAACTTTAAATGCGTTTTTCTCGGAATCTAGAGCCTGTAGAGCCAAAAGGGCTAAAATCTGTGATTCCTACCATTTTTGACCAAAAAGTCGACTTTTTGAGGATTTTCATATAAAAAACTTTAAATGCGTTTTTCTCGGAATCTAGAGCCTGTAGAGCCAAAAGGGCTAAAATCTGTGATCACTACCATTTTTGACCAAAAAGTCGATTTTTTAAGGATTTTCATATAAAAAACTTTAAATGCGTTTTTCTCGGAATCTAGAGCCTGTAGAGCCGAAAGGGCTAAAATCTGTGATCACTACCATTTTTGACCAAAAAGTCGATTTTTTGAGGATTTTCATATAAAAAACTTTAAATGCGTTTTTCTCGGAATCTAGAGCCTGTAGAGCCAAAAGGGCTAAAATCTGTGATCACTACCATTTTTGACCAAAAAGTCGATTTTTTAAGGATTTTCATATAAAAAACTTTAAATGCGTTTTTCTCGGAATCTAGAGCCTGTAGAGCCAAAAGGCCTAAAATCTGTGATTCCTACCATTTTTGACCAAAAAGTCGACTTTTTGAGGATTTTCATATAAAAAACTTTAAATGCGTTTTTCTCGGAATCTAGAGCCTGTAGAGCCAAAAGGGCTAAAATCTGTGATTCCTACCATTTTTGACCAAAAAGTCGAATTTTTGAGGATTTTCATATAAAAAACTTTAAATGCGTTTTTCTCGGAATCTAGAGCCTGTAGAGCCAAAAGGGCTAAAATCTGTGATTCCTACCATTTTTGACCAAAAAGTCGATTTTTTAAGGATTTTCATATAAAAAACTTTAAATGCGTTTTTCTCGGAATCTAGAGCCTGTAGAGCCAAAAGGGCTAAAATCTGTGATTCCTACCATTTTTGACCAAAAAGTCGACTTTTTGAGGATTTTCATATAAAAAACTTTAAATGCGTTTTTCTCGGAATCTAGAGCCTGTAGAGCCAAAAGGGCTAAAATCTGTGATCACTACCATTTCTGACCAAAAAGTCGATTTTTTAAGGATTTTCATATAAAAAACTTTAAATGCGTTTTTCTCGGAATCTAGAGCCTGTAGAGCCAAAAGGGCTAAAATCTGTGATTCCTACCATTTTTGACCAAAAAGTCGACTTTTTGAGGATTTTCAAATAAAAAACTTTAAATGCGTTTTTCTCGGAATCTAGAGCCTGTAGAGCCAAAAGGGCTAAAATCTGTGATCACTACCATTTTTGACCAAAAAGTCGACTTTTAAAGGATTTTCATATAAAAAACTTTAAATGCGTTTTTCTCGGAATCTAGAGCCTGTAGAGCCAAAAGGGCTAAAATCTGTGATCACTACCATTTCTGACCAAAAAGTCGATTTTTTAAGGATTTTCATATAAAAAACTTTAAATGTGTTTTTCTCGGAATCTAGAGCCTGTAGAGCCAAAAGGGCTAAAATCTGTGATTCCTACCATTTTTGACCAAAAAGTCGACTTTTTGAGGATTTTCATATAAAAAACTTTAAATGCGTTTTTCTCGGAATCTAGAGCCTGTAGAGCCAAAAGGGCTAAAATCTGTGTTCACTACCATTTCTGACCAAAAAGTCGACTTTTTGAGGATTTTCATATAAAAGAACTTTAAAAGCGTTTTTCTTGTTATTTTGTTGTTTCTGCAACAGTGGCGGTCGCTTGTTGACGTTAACGGCGTCAATGTCTGGCATGAAAATTTGATTGTTAAAATAATAGTAAAAACTAACAATAACAATAACCACAAAGAAAATTTATAAATTTATTTCTACCTTTTTTTATTGCTTTTGTGCATGGTTTTGAGCCCTTAACCAATCGTCAAAAGGAACTTAAAAATACAACGAGGTTGCACTATGTACATAAAATGATTGTAACAACACAGAATAGTACAATTTAAGTGAGTCATGCATCACCCAAACAAAGTTCATAACACAAACAGTAACAAACCTAAAATTAAACATCTACTTCCATAGAGGCCTGTTTACAACCACAAAAACAATAAAAACAAAACGAACAACAAAGTGTAAACAAACCTAAACATGAAACGATAAAATTTCTATTTCTTTACTCCGCGCACATCAAAAATTCATTGAAATGAAAGGTTCTGGGTATGAGAAATAAATTAAACACTTTTATCAAAGAGTGGCTCTTAACGGCCAAACAATCAAAGGAATTAGCCCTGATAATAGAGATGACCGTTGTCCGAGTCGCGTTTTTATAGTTGTTTGGATCACGTAAGGGATTATATTATAATTATCAATATACATATAATATAAATATTAAATTTTGGGGCCATTTTTCATTTCCCCTTTGGGCAATTTTTAAGAAGCCGTTAAATTCGAATCGAAATTTAACTTGATAGATCAAGTTGTGAATGCTTTGTTCTGAGAATTTCAGTTTCTATTCAAATCGAATGGCGTAAATTGGCCTGCTTAGTTTGCACGTGTGTAAACAATTTTAAGCGCTAGTTCAAGTTCGAAAGTAAGTCTCACTTCCGTGAGCAAAGATTTTACCACGGCTTCAACACAACACCATTTAGTGGCAATCGAAAAATTGCAACTTAATGGTGTAGCACAAATTTGTAGTGCATTAAAGAAAACCAAATAAATAAACAAAGGTACTCGTACAAGTAAAACACACAAACAAAAAAAAAATGTAAGCAATGTCCTAGAGCCTGAAGAATGTTTGTTTAATTGCCTTATGCTAGTCAAACTAGCGTTGTGAATGTTTGTGCACACATATGTATGTATATGCATGTGAAGGAACTGAAGGCTAGGGTGTTCGATTACTTTACTTTTTCAAAAAACCGGTTTAAGGTTTTAACAAGCAAATAAAGGGTTAAATCTGGTTTACGCTTATAAATATATTGGCAGGCATAACTTTTGATTAAAAAACTTATAGTGCATCTATGTAGTAGGCTTAAGGTTTACTAAACGAATTTTTTCCGTTTAATTTAATACAACAAAAGCATAGATGACTGAGATTCCCTTACCTATGTAAGATTGATATTCTGCGCTTTTTCTCCGATTCCGGGTATTCATATCTGTAAGACGTTATTAGACCTGATGTTTCTGTCATCCTCTTATCCACAAGCCTTTAGTATGATTTATAAAACTTTTTTGCGTTTTACTAGGGTACCCTGGTAGATCAGTGAGCAAGGGCGCGAGCCTCCCACTCTGGAGGTTTTAGGTTCGATTTCTACCAGAGACCCTGGTAAGTTTGCTTCATCCTACTTTTCTTTTTTCCTAAAGCGTCTCTAAAGTTCTTTTTTTTTTCTATCTTCACCCTTGCTATATCCCTCTCTAGACAACATAAAGAGGCAGATAACAAAAGTATCTTAAATATAGTTATGATTAATTGACGAGAAAGGTCTTTAAATACAAATTGCTTGATTAACCTCAAGTAAGATCTCTTTGCAAGTATTACCCTCCTTCGTATTTTAAAGCTGGTATTTTACACTATATTAATAGCAAAACCTCGACCGCTCACCATCCCATCTAATAGACTTTCTATTCGTTTAAACCAATAATTTTTATTTCGTTCATTAACCACCCATTTTTCTTCACACATTCCTAATGTTTGTAAATGCAGCAGTTACATCTTACAAAGTTCTGTTCACGGCAGCATCACTTATACACTTTGCTGAAAGAATGCTAAAAACGTCACACGATTAATAGTTGGATTATCTGAATGAATGAAACGATTTGGAAATATCGCTTCCATCTTTTTTTTCGGAGACTGCTTCAGTTTCGGTTATCCTGCAAAGTTTTATAAATTTTGCAGAAATGCCCCATTCACAAAAGGCCTTAAAAATATTTTTTTGCGTGAATCGGACTGTCAAAAGCGGCTTTATAATCGACGAATAGGTTATGAGTATCAATTTGTTTTTCATGGGTTTTTCTAGATTTAACAGAGTAAGAAAATCTGGTCTATGATTGATTTGTCCTGATTTTGGATCACTGATTTTGTTGATATTTGTTTTGAGTCATTCACTCAATATTAAAGCCAAAATTTTGTATGCTATTGAAAGAAAACTTCAATCTCTGTAGTTTGTGCGGTTTTTTTTTGATGGAATGGGCATATTGGCTGAGACTTCAATCATGGATCATGCGTTCGTCCAGTCGAAATGGCACAGATGAATCGATGCATGCACCTTATTAACTCAAATAGCTCTCCTACTAAGCCATCACCTTTTTTTCTTCCAGCTGAATATAGCTTTTTTAACCTCACTTTGGATGTATGCCACTCATTCAACACCATTGTCGCTATATGGAACCAGGGTATCTTCGTTGTCCCTTTCTTGGGATACCAATTACTGGTAGACGTATCCTATAAAATACTTCGCAAGATATATGGACCAATATGCGTAGGCGGAGAATATCGACATCGTACAAATCAAGAGCTGTATGAGTTACATGCCGACATTGATGTGGTGATGAGCGTAAGAATCCAAACAGTGCGCTGACTTCGACATGTGCTTATGAATGAAGATACTCCAGTAAAAAAAACGTTTGAATATGATTCTGAAGGAAGGCGCAGAAGAAGACGACCGAGACTCCGTTAAAAAGACCAAGCCCAGGAAAGCTTTTCCAAACTAAATTTAAAAAAATGAAGAAGTGCAGAAGACCCAAGAGCTTGGCAATTCATTCTAAGTTCGCTCAATGACCCACATAGGTTGCTTTAAATGGTTAGCTAAGTAAGAGAATATCCTCTGATATTCAGAACATTTTACTTACTTGATACCAGGTTTCCTTGTTATCTTAACTGGCGGAAATTTATGCCTAAAGCTCTCTAAATTTTCTCGCACTCACATATTTTTTTTGATTTTTTATTGTTTCGAAAAAGTCGTTTCTTTTCTCTTCTTTCCTCACGATATCTTTCACCAGACCATCGAATTGCTACTTTCAGAGTATTGTTAAATATTTTGCATTTTTTGTTCGTTAGTTTTACGACATTCTTCATTGTACTACGGGTTTTGTATTCCCTAGCACGTATTTTGTGACGATATTAGAACAAAGAGTACTCTCTTAAAGCAATTGGGTGACCCTGATGGAGTAAGCATTGGAAATACGTTGTGCTCTCTAACCCTTTACGGGAAAGGGCTTGTGTTTCCCTCGTTATATCTAGTCGAGTGCCCAACTGAGTTTCGACAAATCAAAGTTGGCCCAACGAATCAAGTGTTGGTCTAGAAAACTATAAGAGTGGCTTCTGCCAATTACAACGGCATCGATATAGTTTTAGTGCTTCAATGGGGAAATGTCTTAATTTCTTTGTGAATATATTCATGTTGGGATCAGGTGTTGCTTACTCATATCTTTATCGGTTGTTTCTTCATGGAGACCAAATTTTCCGAATGTTGGACTAAAATTTTTTTTCGAAAATACTAAAATATAAGATATAGCAAACCCTTAAACTAATTGCTATAACCGGCAATCTGGTACCCTTGAGGAAGGCAAATACTGATTGTGTCCCATCAGATTCTCTTAGAGGACCGTTCAGAAAAAAAATTTAAATATTTCAAATTTCTTTTATTAAATGCCTAATATTTAGCTTATAAATTTTTTTTAAATAAGGCCATTAGCCTAAACCGGTTTCTATGACAGCATCAAATCAAGAGTTAAGAGTTGACTTGTAAATGTTAAAAGTCAACCAAACTCTACTTAAGTAGAGTCGTACATACAATAAATGTTTAAAAAGTCTTTCTAAAAAAACTTAAAAACAATATAATGTTAAACCATTGTAGGATCGATCTATCAGTACAATAGATGGCAGGCTTGCATTTCAGCTTAAGAGCATCACATGCATAAGCATGTATGTAGGTATGTATGTATGTATGTATGTATGTATGTATGTATGTATGTATGTATGTATGTATGTATGTATGTATGTATGTATGTATGTATGTATGTATGTATGTATGTATGTATGTATGTATGTATGTATGTATGTATGTATGTATGTATGTATGTATGTATGTATGTATGTATGTATGTATGTATGTATGTATGTATGTATGTATGTATGTATGTATGTATGTGTATTCATTCATGCATAGCCATGGAAACGGCGGTACATTACGATACAAAGTGATTTGACATTTAGACTTGAATCAGCCACCTAAGACTTAAGTACATATGTATGTACATAAGTCAGTTGTTTATCATGACTAAACATGAGAGGTGGATTTAAGCGAAATAGAAAAATCTAAAAAGATGAAATGTTTAACATCTCCAAAGTTAAGGACATTTTTGTCGTGATAATAGGTTTGTTCATTGACCCACAAATTGTTAAACAAATGGGTTAAACGGAGGATGTTTACATCCAAAATATTAACAACCAATTAAAGGGTACTGACGATGAAACTCGCAGCTGATTTTAAAAACGTATTTTACTCGGCTAGTATCGGCAAAAACTTATAAGAATTTCTTAAAAAAACTAATGCCAATAGATCAAAAAGATACAAAAATATAAATTTCCTCATTTTCAAAAAAATAAGAATTTAACAATTTTTTTTTTAATTTTCATTAGCTTTAAAAAAGCTATTACAAATTTTTGGAGGCAAAACTTTACTTGGAAACATGTGTTTATACTCATGAAAATATATTCTACAATAACATAACACATTTCCTCGCAAATTGTTGCTGATAAAATATTAATTTACTTCTTAATATATTTAAGAGTAAATTTACAAAATTTCTTTTAACTTTGAACACACCTAATCACTTTTAATCAGTGTTGCCAAGTCAAATTCACCAAGTCACCCTTAATCCAAAAATATTGACCCTACATTTGACTAGACCATAAACAAAAAACCCTAAAAAGTAGTCATTCGGGGTTTCAAGTTATTTTTAACAACTTTGGATTCACTTTTACTTAGCCATTTCTTTTAAATTTTTTGAAAGTAAAAACTCCTTACTTTTACCATATTTTAAGCTGTATTCTTGTAGTAGTATATGCTCCTAAAAAATATATTTTTATTAGAACTAGAACCCTATATTGAACCTTTTAATACTTTTATTTAAGGCAAACTTATTACAGCTTTTTGGGTTTCAATAGGGCACGCTTAACAAGGTAAACCAAAGGTGAACTAAAAAAAAATCGCCCTCTGCATTTCCTTTTTGTGTTTGAACGGTGGAATGTCAAAAAAATTAAAAATTTCATACAAAATTAAATATTTGAATTTGAAGAAAGTGCCAAAAAATAACTTACATTCAAATTGTATCCTTCAATTGTCACCAAACATCCTTCTTCTTTATTTTAATAGAGCATGATGTTTCTTTAAATTTATTTTATTATTCTTAGTTTAGCAAATTTAAAGTTAGACTGCATACCTAAACCTAGTTTTTTTTGCAGCTTAAAATTTCAGCTTTTCCTATACGCTGACAATATCTTGTGTCTTCCATTCAAAATACTTCACCCAAACCTTTGAATATGCTGCCAGGAAGAAGCTTAAATTTCGTACTGCAAAGCAAACTGCGTTCAGGAAGACAAACTAATTGATTTTTCTAGATCAATAAAGTAAGAAAGAAAGTTTTAATTTCATCAATACATATTATGAAAAACGTACTCAAATTTTGCATTTGATGTTCATAACCTCAAAATATGCCAAAGACTAGTAAGTACTTTTAAAACAAAAAGAATGCAAAAAAGATCAAAAAATATAAAAATGATTCATTTTATCTTGAAAATACCCATAGTTTAATAATGTAATTTTTGCCAGCCTAGTTCATCTAATATGTCGAGCTGGGTAAAAGGTCCCTTTATTATACCCTTCACATAAGTGAAAAGGGTATATATAAGTTGGTCATTCCGTTTGTAATTTCTTTATTATCCATTTAGGACCCCATAAAGTATATATATTCTGGATCCTTATAGATAGGAAAGCCGATTTAGCGTTGTCTGTCTGTCTGTCCGTGCTATAGTTGAAATCAACTTTCTGAAGCCCCCCGATGTCGCATAGACATGTAAGTGGTATCAAACTGTCGCGAGAAAATCGGTATTGAAATTCAGCCAAATCGCCTGAGAAATTACCAAGATATTAGCAAAAAACCAAGACTACCTCCCTTTTTTCAGTCTACAACAACAACAAAGAACATACTTATGTATGTTATCTACCCTCTACCTCCAGCCCCTAACGTATTTGCCATACAACACTTTAAAAAATAGGGTAAAAACCGCTACAACTTCCCCGGAGTCGCCCCTAGAGGAAAAAAAATGTATCACAGACCCCCATTAGCTTTTCCTTCCAAACGTATTCCTAGAGCATACCTACCCCCTATCTCCACGGCCTACGGGGGTTGCCATACAAAATTTACAAAAATGATGTAAAAATGCCCACAACTTCTTCAGAGTTGGCCTTAGAGCAATAAATTGTACAACCGACCCCCATTAATTTCTTCTCCCAAACATATTCCTAGGAAATACTTACCCCCTATCTCCACGCCCTAAGGGGGTTGCCATACAAAATAAAATGTATCACTGACCCCCATTAGTTTCCCCTCCCAAACATATTCCTGGAATATACTTACCCCCTTATTCCACCCTCTAAAGGGGTTGCCATACAAAATTTAAAAAAATTAGGATAAAAACCCCTACAACTTCCTCGTTGTCATCCGTGGAACTTTCAAAAATGACATGGGTAAAAAAATTGATAAAAATAAAAAAAGTTTTGGTTTTCGAAGGCCAATGTCAAGGGTATATAAGATTCTGCACAGCCGAATATAGCGCTCTTACTTGTTTTATAAATACACCTTTTTAAATTTCCTTTCTTTTTCTGGTTCTTTTATTACCTTTACTTCAGCATCAAAATTTTTTTCTCCAATTTGAATTCAATTTTTATCTTTGTTTCTTAAAGGGCTACAAAATGTATATAAAAACACCAAAATATAGCTTTGCATCTTTTTTACACCCCTCAAATCCAAAATTGAAAAGAAGCACAAAGAAAATATTCATATATTTTTCAAAACCTTTTAAACATTATTTAAATTTGGTCTCTATCTTAATTGGTTTTTGCCTCTAAAGTTTTGAATTATGAAACCGTTTCTATGCATACAAAGTTAAATAAAACCGGTTCGGTAAGAGTGGCTGCATTTAGATCTTAATAGGCGTGATGCCGCTTTCTTTATTATCTATATAATTTTTCGTTAGAAGCTTAAAATTTAAACAGAGAATTCACATAAAAATCAGTGCAGTAGAAATACCTGTATTGAGAATTGACTTTTTTTGGGCGTAGCTTCTCCTTTCTTGTTTGTTTGAAAATTACGCCTTGTATGCCTTGTATATGTGTACAAATTTTCTGAAAGATCGGTGCAGTAAAACTTCCTGCAAAAAGTTTTTTAGTTTTTGAGGGCATAGTACCTCCCACTTTTTGGCTTGGAAGTTTTTACTCCGGAAGCGGAAAATATGCGCACAAACTTTCGTTAAAATCGATCAGGTAGAAGTACCCGTATTGATATTTAATTTTTATAGGCATGACCGCGCCCACTTTTTTACCTTAAAAATTTTGATGTTGTACACCTTGTATGTACGTAAAAATTTTCAAAAGAATCGCTTGGAAAAGAAGTACCAGTAGAAAGAGGTAAATTTTTGTAGGCGTGGCACTGCCCACTTTGTCCAACAAAAATGTTGACTATGGAAAGATTTATGTAAAAAGTTTCATTGAAATCTGCCAGATACCAGTATTGAGATTCTAATTTTTGTGTGTGTGGCCCCGCCTACTTTGTAGCTTTGAAAATTACGCCGTCAGAGGTCTTATAAATGGGGCTAAAGTATTTATAAAATCGGTAAAGTAAAAGTACCAGTATTAGGAATTTAATTTGTTTTCAGTAGAACTGCATTTATATTAAAGGTATTGTGGGCGTGGCACCGCCTCTTAAAAAAAAACCATAGTCTCTCGCACATCCAAGTCTTAGGAGTAACAATGTTCCAAAAAAAAATTAAACTTACACTTTTTTTTTAACAAAACATGAAAACCAAAAAATGAGTTATAAGCATTTGTATTTTATTTGTGTCATAAATTTTGAAATGTTTATTTAACAAGCGATTAATATTCCGATTAAGTTTAAAGTTCTAGAAGATTGAACACATCTTCTAGTCGCACCTAAGTGTAAATGCTTAAACAATTAAGCCTCAAATTGGCCAATTAATTATATACCTTTAAATATCTAAGTATTTGCTTAAAAACAATGCAGTTATTATAATTTAAACACAACATATGTTGCCCCCCCTATTTTTGCAATTGTTTTTGGTTGTGTTAAAATAGTTGCTCAAATTATATTTACAATCAAGCATTTATTTATATCAATATGAATGGTAAAAAACTAAGTTGAGAGTAAACAGCTCTTATTAAGTAGAATTGTTTAATATTTTGCATTTTTATTTGTTCGTCTCAGAAATGGCAATAAAAATAATTTATTAATAAATATAATTAATTATATTTAGACAACAATTATTGTTACTACAATTATTGATTGAATTCGTTATTTTTAAAATTTACTCTTAATTATTCTTATAAACGAATACGTGAGAATTTTTAAAAAGCTTTACATTTATCAACGAAAACTGTCTACACGACAGTAATGTAATAAGCTTTTATATTATCAGAGAGAAGCTTACTACAAGGTGGGCCAAAAGAAGCCATCCGATGTAATTATAACTCCGATTCTGGTTTTTGATTATGTTTATTTGAACCTTTGAATTTTGTTGATTCAGTCGAGAAGATGATATCGGCAAAATGGGCGCCGTCGTAATTGATTGCTATACGGGCTCGTTTTATGGCATTTTTCATCACTTCGGCGAGAACTTCGGGCCACAAAAAAGTCTATAGCGGTTAACTTGGGCGATCTTGCAGGCCAATGTAAATCATCAAAACGAGAGATGAGGCGACCCGGAAACGCAACCTTCAGAATCTCGATTGTGGCTCGCGCAGTGTGCTCCGTTGCTCCGCCTTGTTGGAACCACCTGTCCTTCAGCTCTAATTCGCTCAGTTTCGGCAGAAAAAAACTTGGTTAACATGACCCTATAGCGCGCACCGCCAATTGTTGTCGTTTAACCAGCGGCGTCCTCGAAAAAAATGGCCCGATGACTTCGCCAGCGTGAACAGCGCACCATGCAGCAACTTTGAGCTGGTTTAATGGCTCCTCGTGCATCACACGTGAGTTTTCGGTGCCCCAGAAGCGATAGTTTTGATTGTTCGTGTACCCGCTTAGGTGAAAATGAGCCGCATCGCTCATTTTGATTTGGTCGAAAAATCGTCCACTTCGACCTCGAGATCGACAGACAGCGGCTGATGCACGGACTGGACTTTGAACGGGAACATTCGCAAGTCTTTGACCAAAATTCGCCTTAGAGACGACCGGCTGATGGCTAATTTCGGGGAACGTCGCCTGGTCTGGTTCAAGACGAATAAAGAGAGGCCGATGGGTCTATAATCCTTTGGGCATGAGTGATTGCTTTTACCTAAGTTTGGTGGAAGCACAGCCCGAGAAACCCTCCAGAAAATACGCAGGTCTCGGGAATTCTCTGAAAACCAAAACTATTTAAGGAATAACCCGTTCCTTGGTGTGTTGAAGCAGTGTCAGAAAGAATCCGTCCGGTCCGGGTGATTTATACGGCTGGAATAAATCAATTGCACATTAAACTCTCTTCTTAGTGACAAACTCGCAATCCTTATTCCAACCCATATCGCGAGCCAAATCCGGCAGGCTAAAAACAATCTCGCAATCCTGAAAAATTAGCGTCCAGAAAGGCGTTTAAATATTCCCCACTGCTATTCGTACACTTCCCTTTTTTCCTACAGATTCTGCTACGCATAGATGGATTACTAGCCGGCATCTTGCGTAATCTAGTCGATTCACCAAAATTCTTAATGTACTGACTAAAACTCTTTCATGAGTCTTGCTTCGCCCTACGTACATTGCGCTTATACAATTTTGGAGCATCATTTCACTTGCCCCAGCATTAAAGCTGTTCACTAATCCTAGCCAGCATGAAGAGCACACGAGCCTCCGGTCGCAAGTTACTAAATTGCCAACTGCAGAACTGATATTTCCCGAATCAAAAGTTTGTGGGTGACACAATTTTTCACTCGGCATTTTTGGGTACTTAGACTTGATTTGCAGGATCTTCAGTGATATCGACTTAGGGCTTTTGAGTGGGAACAGCTCCAAATTTTTCTAACAAAACAAAACCAACCTAGCAGTGGTTGTGTTAGCCGCGGCTTAGTCGCGCTCCACCTCATCTACCTCAAGCGTGTAATAATTCGCGTTTTGGGGATGACAATTAATCAGATAGAGAAAAACACACCCCATAGCATCCTGCTAAACCTCGCAAAAAAAATATCTTCAGCTTTCTTTGCGATCTAAAGTGTGTAGTCCTGGCCACCCTTCGACTCCTTATCGGCATGCATTCCGGCTGAATAATGAGCAGAAACTTTAACTTATCCCTTGGCTTAGCTGGTATGCTGGCCCGGTCCAAATTTTCAGTTGTGTACCTTTCCACAGATCCGTAACCTCCGTAGCGACTTTTGTCAATCACTTCAGAGTAGGTTCATCATTACATTATGAGGTTCTCACCATTCTGTCTGGTTCTTTTTCTATCTTCTTTTGCAACTGTTCGAAAATTCTAGACTCAACAATCGTCCACATAGTCCACTGCCTATTAGATATTTGCCCAAGACAATTACCACTTTTAAGAAGTACCAAATGGCGAATGGCCAATTCTTTGACATTTTTAACAAGTGGTAAAGATTTGGCTTTAGGCGTACTAGACTTTTGTAGGCTTACGGGTGTGGTCGGTCGTCCTTCTCAATGCAATTAGGAAGCCTAAGGTCCTCGGCCGCGTGCTTCTTACGAGAATCACTTAGACAATCGCTGTTTAAAATCAGCTAGATCGGTTCACTATGGACCGGTTCACTATGGATCGGTTCTTTAGGACAAAATCCACGTATGTATCCGTATATATCTAAGTATATAAAGCCACGATTGCCACAATACGTGGCACGAATACTTGAAGGCAGCGATTAAAATTGGGGAAAATTGTTTGTTGATAAGGACAGGGAAAATGGTAGCCTCTCTAAAGAGCATAATTTTTGGGAAATTTTTAATGCACTACATCAGGAAAGCTGTTATATCTATTGGCTTCAAACCTGCCAAAGAGTGTACATTTGAAAAAAGTAGTAAGCTGAATTGGTGCTGGGGGAGTGGTGGCCCCCATACACACACACACCATTTGAAGGAAATTTTCGGTACGCTATATCTCGGAAAGTGTAACAGCATTCGACCCTTAACTTACCACAAGATAATTTTACAAAAATTCCTACATTCTTAAAACAAGTTAGTTGGATAAGAGCAGGGAATGGGAGTAGGGCGAGCGGTAGCCCCATTCAAAAGAACCAATTTTTTATTTTTTTAAGGTTTTTAATGGGCCTAACAGTCAGATATACAAAACTAATTAAAATAAAAGTTTTATCATAAAGTTATTTTTTCTTTAATTATGTCTAATCATTAACAAATAAATAATAAAACTCTTAAAGTTAAATTTATCGTAAATTTAGTGTAAATGACTTTTTTGGTAGAAAATATTTTTTTTAAAAAAACTTTTGAACTATTTATCAATATTTTTTTTGATTGAAACTACATGCATATATGTATGTATAATGGTTCTATTTTTTTCGTAAAGATACCGACTTCCCACACATTAAAGTAAATTACAAAATTTATTAAACTTTTATATGATCATTAAAATATGTTTTTTTTGTTCAGCTGAATCTTAAGTTTCTTCTTTGTATTTAAAGTTTTACTTAATTTTCTTAAACTCAACAAGAAAATGAATAAAGATGGGATAACGATGATGAACAAAGATATACAACTTAAGGATTAATATCAATTGAAGCTTATTGAACTCGTGATAATTCATTGCGCTGCGCTTAGGTTTAGTTGATATTTTATAAAAACCAGATGCGAAAAAGAATTAAATCTTTTTAATATACTTTAATATAACCAGCAGGGCTGTAAAAAAGCTAAAATATCATTGTTAAATGAAAAATTAAGAATTTTAAAGTTGTAACTCATAGATACGCAATTAAAAAAATGAAGGAAAATTTTTTAAATGGGTTTGTGTAAAAATCCTTTTTGTTTAATAATAACCAGCACTCAGGGGATGGCCCCTATACATGCATTGCATTGTGTTGGTGTCAAGAAAATAGGTTATTGAGAAGAAGGATAAAGGGAGTAGTGTTTGTGGACATTTGATTTAAATTTCTCGATATTTACTGTGACAGAAAAGACATCACTAGGAAGTTTATTCCACATACGAACTGTGCGACCGAAGAAGGAGTTCTCCCTGTAATGAAAGGTGCGATTCACTGGCCAGTCGATTACGTATGGGTGTGCACTTCTAGAAAAACGTGTATTAAGCAAAAAGTTCCGAGTTTCGGGAACAAGTTCCCTGATTTTCTTAGAGCACATTTCATTATAGTATCGATAGAACAGCGAAACACACCCCACATTACGACGGTGTCCGAGTAAATCAAGACGACTTGATACCACAACGTCGCCGATGAGTATCTTCGCTCGTTCATGTACGCGGTCAAGTAGCCCCAAAATAGACTTGTATTGAGTTGTATTCCATTTTTGGCTGGATATAGATGGTATAAATATTGTGAAGATCAGATGGTGTAAAAATCTTTGATTATGAAAAACTCCACATACTTATTTACAAGAGTTATGCACATTTAAATATTACTTAAAAGCATTCTTTAACATATCTGTTCAGAAAACAGTTATAAAACATTTAGCCTTTTTCTTTGGCATGTAAAAAGAGAAGTTCCCAAACCTAAGCAATACGTGACATAACATTGTAAAAGCGCTATGTGATGGCAAAGTAGTATAAGGAAGAAACAACAATAGCAAACCAGACAAAAAAAAAACAATTTCGTAGTTTTGCTTAAAACTCAAGAAAATTGGTAAATGTTTAGGGGTTTAAGTCCCTATAATCTGTTTCTATTTATCCGGACTTAAAAATACATGATTATTGCTTAAAGCACATCTGGGGAGAAAGGCGACTGTTTCGTACAAAATATCCTTTAGTTTGTAGGCGTTTGAAGGCGAACTAATTATGTTCGCTAGGTCCTGGTATAGTCAAAAAGATGTACACGGCTTTAGTACGTCTGATTCTTACATACGGATCACAAGTATGGTGGACTGTAACAAGAAGGCAGACCACTTGGGAAAAATCTATACATCGAAACGCGTTGGAATTATAGGCGCACTGGGAACTAAAAAGTTCTTTAGAAGCACTAAGCACTATACTGCACTTGCTTCCTATTGATCCTCTTTTGCTTATAAAATAGTGAGTATCAGATCATTGTGACCCTGTAGAATAAAAAGTAAGGTGATCCAGGTCAGCTTTTCAACTATGTTACATCCTAAGTTGATAATAACTTCAAGGTTATAATATACGAGTGGTATGGGAACCTTTTTAAATCAAAAACGTTCTATAAAGTGTAAACACACTAATACCTACGATCACTGTTACAGTTTTGGAATGGAAAAGAAGAGGGGACGTGTTTTTAACTTCTCTGCTAGTTTTCTCACCAAACTGTCAAAAGTCATACATTACTAGACGCCCTTAGTAAGGTTTCAAGGTACAGGTTGAATGACTTGTTAGGATACCACTTCCTAGTTGAATATGCACGTGATTTTTTATCTTTGTTTTATGCAGAGTTGTTGAATCCTTTACATAGTAATGGGATTTACATGTTTTTTATAAAAGGGAAAGTCTATCCGTTTGTTAAAATCAAGTTTTTGGAGTCAAAAAAGTCGCACGGAAAGCAGTTTGATGTGCTTAAATTTTATGTGGATTGTGGGATTGTGTAATCTTTTTTAAGCTCAACAAGTTATTATATATTGGAGGCATTCCCGATATAAAAATTTTAAACACAATTTTATTGAAAACATACTTTATATTCATACAAAATACATTTTTATTGTTAATCAACGTTTTTAAATATGAAACTAATCGTTATGATGATTTATCGATTTATTTTATGCAGACGACTGTGCTGCTTTATAAATTTACTACAATAACAATACTAGAGTATCCACTCGAACAATAATCCTTCGATTAATCGCTCAAGTAAAAAAATTGAAAAGTTCGATATAAAAATAACTCGAGTAATATACCCCGATTAATCGAATACTCGATTATGTATTTTTTATTTTAAATTCTTCTTGGTTTCACTAATTGCACTGGTTTGCAAGAAACAAAAAAAAGCTTTGCGCCCTTAGATAAGCATATGTGGTCTATAAAGATTTTACGCATTAAGTTCAAATCCTCTTGCAATTTTTTTTATCGGGCTCGAATTTTTAAAGAGTTATTCAAAAAAAATCCAATTAAATGGATACTCTGGTAGTACATACACATTAACATGCAAACAAGCAAAAAAACCTTAAAAACAATTGCTGATGTTGTTGTTTTGCTGTTGTAAGATATCACGACAATTTTTCTATTGCCACCATGAGAAGGAGTTAAATTTTCAATGCACTTGTCAAAATTTATTTGTTGAACACATGCATCTTCAAAGTAACAAAATTTCCATTTAAATACAAGTAACATCAATTGCATTTTTTTCTTTGAGTGTTCAATCATGTTGGTAAAATTTTTATAATCGTACATATGCATATTTTAACTAACAAAACACTATGATTATAAATTGTCGCTTTATTTTAGTCTTTTTGGGAAATTTTAACACAAATGCTAAAATATCAAATACATATTTTATTTGTTACAAAATATTTTTTGGAAAATAAAAGACATTCAATATATCGGCCATAAATGCCTTCTTAACATGACATTGTTTACGAATAATATTTATGTGATACTTTAAACTTTATTATTTGCAAAAATGTTGTGCAGAAGTGGGCTAACCGATGCCCTTGGCTTTAAAAATTATAGTTGGTCAAGCCCGATATGCCTCCAAGCCCCCAATGTTGGAAACAGAAAAGTGCTAGCTGTAAGTGCTACACCACACATTCACTTTTTGGGTTAAGATTGGATAGCGTTTACAGCTATCGTGGTAAATCGGTAGTTAAACGGCTTACTTGCGCCAAAGTTGGTCAAATTAACTTCAACAAGTGGGCTTAATTAGGCTGTGCCGAATCTTATATGTATACCTTTCTCATTGGTATTTTTGTATATCCAGCCAACTGATATGCCCAAGTTGTTTTCGAACCGCAAATATTATAAACTACTTCCTAATGGGTTTGAAGTTTTTGAAAAGTCACAAAGTTTGAATAATTGTATGGGTTTTGCTCACAAATTTTGAACAATTGTATGGGCGTTTTTGCCTTCCGGGTTCCTTTCAAACAAATTTTTTTTGTAAATAAAAAAAAAAATCACAATAGAAACACCATGTAGAAGGTTGGAGGTCACATTCACAGTTTTCAAAATAGTTTTTATCAAAAATTTTATAAAAATTTTTCATTTTTATAGGAGTTTCCGTTACTCTTGCTCCGACACAACTAACTTTCTCTAAAATAAAGGCATTAGGCTTCAGCTTGCCCTGCTCCTATCCAACTAACTTTTTTCTAAAATGTAGGCATTATTGCACAATTACTTTTTGTAGTAAATTGTTATTATTGTCTTTCAAAAGTTTTCCCAAAATGGGTTCCACTCTTCCGGCTCCTATCTAATTAATTCCCGAATGTTGGCATTGTTGTATTAATGTTTTTTGTTGGAAACTTAAAGTCGGTAGCTGCTATAGTTTCCAGAATATTGCTTTTAAAAAATTGCATTTAATAGTTTAATTGTAAGGGGCTACCACTTCCCCTGGTCCTATCCAACTTATCATACTATTCATATTAGTGATAAGGGTATAATTACGTTTGTCGTTCCGTTTCTTTAATACTAACCACGACCCCATAAAAAGAAAAGTTGATTTAACGATGTATGTACGTCTGTCCTTTAATTTGTTAAAATGAAGTTTCTAAGGCCCCTTAATATTTTTCGGGCCTGTTTGTGATATAAAAACATCAGGTATACCTGCAAGAACTTTGCTATTGAAATGCAATAGAGACCGACTTCTATTAATTTTTCCTCACGAACTTAATCTCATCGCTCCCACATCTTCCAGGGAGCTCCTTCAAAGGTCAAATGAAAGACCGATTTACATTGATTTTTCCTCAGTAACATTTTTGTGAAACAAACTTACCCCCTATCTCCAGCCCCTAGCAGGAAAAAATTATGGTAAAGACCCCCTACAACTTCCCCGGAGTCACCCTTAGAGGAATAAAATTTATCAAAGGCTTCCATTAGTTTTTTCTCCCATACAAAATTTACAAAAATGGCGTCAAATCGCCCATAACTCCCCACCCAAACATATTTCTAGACCATGCCTACCCCCTATATTCATCGCTTAGGGGGGCTCCAGTTACTTACAGCTTTCAGGGTGCCCATGGATAGGTCAAGTGTAGGACTGACCCCAACTAATTTTTCCTTGCAAACATCTCAACACCTAAGGGGGTTGCCATGCAAAATTTGAAAATACAAGGGTTAAAACCCTTACACGTTACGAAGTCGATAGCTGCTATAGTTTACAAGAAAATTGCATTAAATGGTATAATATATAATGCGGGCTACCGCTCCCCTTGGTCTTATCTAAGTTATTTTTTCCCCCAAATGTACGTATTATATTGGAGCAACTGTACTGTTTTACTTCGACAAAGAGTTTGCCCATCCCCGACGTTTACCTCTAGCAATAGCTCAAGGCAGTAACAAGATATTTAGTGTTGTTTTTTCATTATTATTATTCATTTGAAAATAATTTATTTGATTTATTTTCCATTTAATGAAAAAGTTCATGATAAGTCGTCTTCTTTGGTTTCATTTGTTTTGCACTATTTTGGAAAAAGTCAAAATATAACGTGGGAATCTTTATTCGAAACTTTAAAGTAACACAAAAAATTATGGCCACTTTTTCAGTCAAATAATTATTATTAAAATCTATTTAAACATATTTTTGATTTTTTCAAGTTAAACTTAATAAAAACTTTAGGGGCCAAAAGTAACAATATGATTTTGGTAGTTTGTTTACAAATTCAAAACAAAATTACTGAAAAAATAATATTGCATTTTGTCTTATTTATATTTCAATAAAAATTAACTTAGTTTGTATTTAAACACAAAGTTAAGAAGAACATGTAAAATTTGTTATTAGCAGGGCAACCAAAAATATAAAAAATCATATTTTTTCCTGAACGTCGCATTAACATGTAATGTTGCTAATTATCCGTTTTAGGTTTTTTTGCAAAATTTGGGCATCAATTTGTTAGGGCACATTTTTGCATATTTTGCATATAACAGCATATTTTTCCTTTAAAGCATATTTTTTGTAAAATGCGGTTTAAAGCGGTTTTTGATTTTTTATAATAAATTGAAAAAAAAAACTTTACAGAAAAGTTTTATCAAGTTTTCGTTTTTTTGATTTAAATATCTATTTGAAAGCTAGCCCTATTATTGTTATCATCCGTTTCAGAAATTTTGCAAAACTTTGGCATTAATTTTTAAGGTATATTCTTGCATATTTTGCATATAACATCAAATTTCTGCATATTTTCTTTTTAAGGGCAAATTTTTTGAATAACTCATTTAAAACCTTTCTTTATTTTTTTTTATACAAAATTTTAAAAAAATTAACCAAAAATCTTTCGAGTGTTTTGGTTATTTTTATTAGATTATTTATTTAAAAGCGAAAGTCTTTCTGGTTTGTTTTGATTTGACAATAAATCGAAACCCGAATAGTTTTAAAACCGTTTAATTAAACGTTTATTAACATAATTTTTGCTTCTTGTTTTTTGATTTGGTATCGGGATTTTTTTGGCAATATTTATTCAAGATTTCGGTAACGCAATGCTGCACTTTTGGATTCTTACCTCTTAGTTCCAATCGCTCTTATTTTTTAAGATTATATTTTAATTATTTGAAGCATATTTTTAACTTTTTACCGCTATTTAATGCGCATAAAACCCTTTTTTAAGAGAATATTTTTGGTTGCCCTGGTTATTAGTGTTTTTTTATGATTTTTAATTAAAAAAAGAAAGCAAAGACGGTAATTGAAAGTCAAGACTAAAACATCAACCAATTATAAAATCACTGCTGCAAATTATGTATTTCCAAGTTTGTTTCTTTGATTACGAAGTGGCTGTTCTCTTTAAGCCTTAAGATCGATTAAGATATTTAAACAAAGTAAAGCTCAAATTCATGAATTCTTATATAAATTTTTTTCTTTACGTTTCTCTTCTACAAAAACAAAGCATAAAGGTTAAGTGTCTCATAAGATTGTGTAACACAAGGTATTAAATTATTAAGTACAAAATCAATGTCCCTCTAAACCTTACTTTCTATTCACCAATTTGGCGTATTTGGACCAGTCAGTTCTTCTAGGATTCCTTAATGCCCAATCATTCACCGTATTAAAACCAGCCCTAAATGAGAGATACCGATGGTCTGAAAAGGAGGGTTTGTAAGGCAACTGCTAATCATTAATCGCCACTATCCCACTATTTAGAGTAAGTGTCCTTACTACCCTAGATTGTGTAATGTGCGTTTGCATCTATGCACACTATCACATTCTGTCTCCTTCTACAACTTTCGTCGACCAGTATTCGGAGTTTCTCAGGCGCGTATCCAAGTTGTAAGGTATATAGGAAGATGCAAAGTGTATAATGTCATCATTGCCACCTTCTATTTTCGCGACCGTAAGATCGTCGGAGCTGTATATATATAGAGAATATGTGATCATACATTTTTCTTTAAATGTGTAGCAGATCGAATTCTACTTATCACATTTTGAGAAGAGTGTATTAAATGAGCGTAAGCGTAAATGTGTTTTAAAATTTTTGCACAATATCGAAGACAAAAGTACTCCATCATTAAGAAGTTCTATGAACTTTAAGCGGCTACAACAAAGGCCACATATATAGACACAAGTGACATATAATTAAATGAATTCGAGTCGTAATAAAAATCTACTGTTAAAAGCAAATAATACAAAAAAAAATTTACAAAAAAGTAATTAAACTTCTTCTCATATTAAAACATGTGTAGCAATCACATGAAATCTGATAAAACAAACATAGATACACACACAGGTAAATAAATTACCCTGAAGAAAATTTGAGGACTACCCAACAAACCAAAAGCATAAAAAAAATTATAAAAAGTTTTTTACCATAAGCCTTAAGCTTATAAATTTGTTATAAAATCTTTTGCAAAAAGCTTGTTAATAATTAAAGAAAACCGATCCCTTGTGACAATATTGCTAGTCAGTTCTTATAAAAAGTTTAAAAGTCGTATAATAAAAAATAGTTACGTTGCTGAATGGCTACCAAAACTAATCGCTTGACAAAATATTAACAGCTTGTAAACGAAAACTGGCAACTGTAAATTGTCAATTGCCATCTGTAATATTTTTTAACCAACTGACAACCAATCTGAAGTTGGGTTGCATACATAATCGACACATTAATCCTGTCCGTTATTATAATTTTTTAAGTCTTTGATTTCCTCATAAAATCAGTTATGAAATTATGTTACCAGGTGGTGTTACGAGCACAGCTAAAATATACTATTTTTCATGCATAAATCGAGGCTGGGTTGTCAAAGTTGTTTACTTTTACATCTCTTTTTTTGACACCTGAGCCAACGAAAACTACAACAAAAACGAAAATTTTATTCATCAAAATTTGTTGTTGTAGAATCCCTACCACCTGATGCATTATTGTGCAATGGTTACGAACTTCAGAAAAATAATAAATATTTTGTCTTTTTGGCGACCTACAACAAAAATTCTAAACAACTCTGCAAAATTAAGCGAGAAAAAAAATTTTATTTTAGTTGAAAAACTTCTATTGGTTAAATAGACGCATTAAAAATCGAATAAAAATATCTTTATATACTAATAAATACATTACCTAAAATTTACGTTATTTTGGACAAGTATTTCTTAAAAAAAATTTTGAATACTTTTTTCTGTGGACTTTGTTAACTAAATATTTTAATATATTTTTAGGGAAATTATCAACAAAGCGTCTACATCACTAGATATAAAACAGTGCAATAAAAAGTAGGGTTTCAAAGGCGCACATACGTTAAATATCTACAGCAGTAATGGTGACAATGTCAAGGGTAAGTAAGTACCATCTCATTGCAGCAATTTCCTGTAGGGTATTTTTTTAATAAATTTTTGCATGTTTGACAGTGTGTTAATGTGTGTGTAAAAGCAAATATTTATATGAAATTTGTATTCTTGTTCTTTTGAAGTTTAAGTGTTACATATTCGTTAGTAGAACAAATTTTCAATATCGATTTACAATTGCAACAATGTATATATGTATGTATATGTGTACGAAAAAATGTTTTGTTCCAAATACTTTGTTAATTCTATATTTGAAAGCAAATACTTTTTAAACATTGTTTTTAACAGTGAAGTAGGAGACATTTTCTTAAAAGGGGAATTTAAGACAATAAGTCAAAAATAAACAAGTAAGAGAGTTATATTCGGCTGTGCCAAATCTTATATACCTTAAATATTGGTCTTTTTATATACCCAGCCATCTGATCTGAACAAGTTGTTATTGTACCCCAAATATTAAATAAAAAAAATATTTGATCTGACTTTTGGGATCGATAGCTACCCTAATTTATAAACTTTTAAAAATTTTAACGTTTGTATGTATAATAGAAATAGTGTGGCGTGTGCCCCTCCCCCTACTCATATCTAACTAAGCTTCTCAAAAATGGAGGCATTTTTTTTCAACTACTTCTTGTAGAAAATTTAAAGTCAATAGATGTTATGGTCTTGAGATATAACGTATCGTAAATGCCATAAAAATTGTTCATCTGTATTGAGTCTGCGCCTCCCCCTTTCGCTATCCAAACAATTTTTTTCCAAAGTGTAGGTCTGATCGTACAATTACTTTTGCTAGAACATTTGAAGTCTATAACTGTTATAGTTTTTTAGATTTATTGCATAAAAGATTTTAAAAAAATTGGGCAATTGTTGGGGGGGTATACCACTTCCCCTTCTCTTACCAGAAAAAAAGCTTTCCTTAATTTAGGTTCCTATCTTCTTCAAAGTACCACTGTCAATTTTCGTGGCAGCAGTGGCTGTATTTACTGAGATATATAGGGATATATTCACGGGTTTTTTCTTAAAAATGGGTTATTTTTGGGGTTTTGTATATATTTTCGTCAATAGTGAACCGATTTTTCTGATTTAAAAAAGCGATTGTCCCAGGGATATTTGTATATTATATCAATGTATTATTCCGTTTATAATTACTAAAATATTTTTATGCAACACCATAAAGTGTGCATCCTTCGTGCTCTTTACACACGTGGTTTCAAAAGAATGAGGCGATTTGCCCCAGGTTTTTTTGTGGCTTTAAGGGAAATATTCGTCTAGAAATCAGCTCAATTGAACAAAGGTAAGCATGTGACGCAGAACACAATGCTCCGTTTTGAACAGTGTGTTTAACTCGACGGAAGATATCTGGATGGCAATTATTTTGTTTTTTTTTTTGGTTTAAAAACATAAATCTGCCACCAGACACCCTGTAAATATTTATAACTGCATGAAAGCTTTCACATGGTTACAAAAATGCTAAATTTTTTGTAGCGTTTTTTCTTTTTTTATTGTCAACATTGCCAGCAAAATGTTTTCTTAGTCAGCATAATAGGCGTTTTCTTCAACAACAATATTTAGCGGCGGTCAAAACTAAAACTAAACAAATACAGTCCTTTTGCCTATTAATTTAAAAAATACGGGAGTTCAAAATTTAATTTTTGACTTGTCTTTTTATTGGGTTGATAAGTGCAAGTACACAAGTGCCTAAGTCTACCTCCAAGTGGTATCAACCGGGCAACTTGCGGTAATATACCGGAAGGCCAACAGACATGGCTAAGAATAAAAACAGTTTGTCTTGGGCTAAATAGTGATCAGAACTGCTGGTCTTGTTCAAGGCAGGCTGTCCCCCGTTGCGTTGTGTCATAACCCTCACCCGGTGGCACAGCAAGACGGGGTTTTAAGGAGGTTACCAATACCTTAACTGTGAAAAATAAATATTGGAAGGAATGAGTACGGATGACGATTTCCGAGGCTGACCAGAGTCCTATCTGGTACCACGGGATCAGTTGGCCCCATGTGCTTACCGAGTGCATGAACTGAAGATGGTGAGGTCCCCTTCGGGGGTACACGTGGTGGCTGTGGTTATCCCCAAGTGGGGACTGTAGATCGAAAGTGAACAACTGGGGTCCGACCCTGTACGGGCCCCAGAGTGACCGTGCAAGCGGCCTATGTGAACTAAAGGTTCAACAGTACAAAAAGTTTTTAGAGTTTGGCGGATCGATAACAAGATCTAGCCTAATAGTAGCAAATAATGAGAAGGCCGTCAGAGCACTTGGAAGCATGTGGTGTTCGGTCCTGACTGGAGGTGAGAAGATTATGTAGTGTTGATGATACTAGACACATATGATCCTAAGTTGGAATTAATGAAATGGCGTTTCCTATATAAACAGAGCTGGGTGGTCGGCATCCGTAGTGGGTGTGGCTGAGAATCATAATCTTTCTTGCTTAAAGTTGGGGCTGGTACACTAGTGTGTGGAGATTTGTGGTCGGTACGGATCTGTTTTGGTATGAAAAAGGTGAGACCAAAACTAGAAACAAAATAAAGAAAAACGGGTTTAGATAGCCCAAACTCTTCACCAAGGTGTTCTGTTGTGGCTACACAGAGTCATAACAGAGAAATTGGTACCTAGACGACTTAAACCAAGCTAAGCGTATAGGGGCGTTGGTGGACGCTTAATTTCACCCTGTGTTGAGAGCACTGTGGGGTTAGGCCTAAAATGGCAGGTATCCACAATAATCTAATACACATCTGTCTTTTTATTGCAAAGTTTCTGGAATTAAATATTACACATACAATTTGATGCACCCTAACTATTTTCGTTAGTACAAAAATGTATTGAGCTTTACATAAGGTGCCTTCAGACTATTCTACAAGTCTAAATATTTGGTTTGATTGTCAAAAAATTAAATAGAAAAAAATTACGCATTACATTTTGTGTCTACACTATCACATTTGAAATAAAATCAAAAGTGTTTGTCGGATATAAACAACTGTTTTTGTTATTTTTATCCTATATGTAAAATATGTTATAAATTATTAATTTAATGCCTTTAAACAAATTTTATAAAAAATAAAATTTTCAGTTTTTCATGCCTTTCTTTATTGCTGCTGCAAATATGCGACTCTCAAAAAATGTAAGATCCTATGGTTTTAAAAATTTTTTTAAAATGATGAGAGCCATTCTACTTCCAAATTTATTTACGCATCTTTCAACATTTCATAATATATTGTCTTTACACTACTTCTTCATTTTATATTAGTTTTTGACATGCCTTAATATTCTCTTTGTTTGTACTTAATAAATTTCTCGAAATTTGCATGAATCATTTTGCAAACAATTTATTTTTATGTACAAAATGCCTTTAAGTTTATTTAAAAAAAATCAATATAGTTTCTAGGAACTTGTCTATTACGCACGACAAAAGAAAAATATTTCTCGAAGCACTGTGTCAGAATAAACAAAAAATTATCTCTTTGTTTGTAAAAAATTGACGTAACATAAATACAATAAATTAACATTTAAGAAGAAAACTTCGGCAGAAACATTTTAAAATATTTTTTCAGTTGACATTAGTAAGAAAAGATACTCTTACGTTTATATTTTTAAAGTGGTGTTTGACGAACTCACGTTTGGAGTTTTCTTTTTAAGCGAGAAAGTGTGGAAAACCCCTTTTCAAGGCATATTCATATAAGGTGGTCTTATTAAAAAAATTAAGAGAGTCGTTCTCTTACTCTTTATTTTTTTTATATGAATTTTGACACCAAAATTGAAAAATTTTTCGAGTTTAGTGTCAAACTCCATGTAAAAAAAATTAAGAGTAAGAGAACGACTCTCCTAATTTTTTTATTGCGGCTACCTTGTATCGATATGCCTTGCCCCTTTTGCTGTTACCAAAGCAAATCCATACAAGGTGGCCGCAAGAAAAAATTAAGAGAGTCGATCTGTTACTCTTTATTTTTTTTTACACGGAGTTTGACACTAAACTTGAAACGACTCTGCGACCACCTTGTATGTATATGCCTTGCCTGTTACCTAATAAATTATTTTACCATGGGCTTAAAAAAACATGTGAGTTGATCATGACACTCTTAATTTTTTCTTTTTTTTTATATAAAGCTTGACACATCTATTGAAAGAGATGCTCTATTTCAAGGCATATCCATACAAGGTGGTCGCAATAAAAAAATTAAGAGAGTCGTTCTCTTACTCTTTATTTTTTTCACATGGAGTTTGACACTAAACCAGTGATAGGCACACTAATACTAATGCATTTGTTCTTGTATATGTGCAGTTTCAGATAATATTAATTCTATATTGTTGTTAGTGTAATTGAACAAACAAGCGGTAATCAACTGCTTTGTTTGAAAACTCATCTGAGACTGACTAAAAATTTCTAATGCTTTGTATACGTGTAGTTAAGATAAAAGAGGGAATTTTCGCGGCAAAGCAAAATGCCCAACTAGGCACTAAACTCGAACAATTTTTCAATTTCAGTGTTAAACTTCATATAAAAAAATTAAGAGGAAGAGAACGACTCTCTTAATTTTTTTATTGCGGCTACCTTGTATGGATATGCCTTGCTCTATTTTATTGTCAAAACTCCATATAAAAAATTAAAAAGATTAAAAGAACGACTCTCTTTCCTTTTTTTCTTGCAATCACCTTGTTTAAATACACCTTGAATAGAATTAACTTAACAGCGAGCTGTTAAATGCTTTCTCTAATTATAAACCACTTGCTTACTCTTAAACCTAAATGTAAATTGCTCATCTGCTCAAACAATGTCATAAGTCAAAAAATGTATTTTTGGAGTTAACGATACAGAATTGTTGGTCATGTTATGATTTATACTGTTTATAACTTTAATTTTCAAATTGTTTTAAATTTTTAGGTTTAAAGAGAAAATGCTGTTTGTCCTTTCTAGTAAATGTAAGCAAATCAAAAATTTCAACCGCGTTTTTCTAGAAATGACTTTATTTGAATAATGACGTTGTTTAAGCTTAAGAGTAAAATGTAAAACAAATATTTTCTCTTAAAACGAAATTAAATAGAAATTGTACTATAAAGACTATTGCTGGTGGTGGCTGGTTGACTTTCTGCCTGGTTGTTTGGCTTATACTGGCGGAGAGTGGCTAACGCTGGCTGTCTTAAGGTGCTTTCGCACGATATGTATTTTACACATGACTTGTCAAATTTTGCAGTGCGAAATTGATATCTGCCGTCTGAACGCGTTTAAACATTGCATGTGTGAAAAACATATGTAAATGTCATATGACAAATTTGTAATTAGAGCGTGCTCTATTTTCATCTGACAAAGCATGTGTCATCAGTTGTTTTTAAAACAACAACAAGGAAAAGTAAGTAGTTTATTTTGGTTTGGAGGTTATGTCAGATGTAATTACACATGTACGTGTGAAAGCAAAAATTATAGACCATCAAAATGACAATTTTGACAGACATACGCAATTACATGTGGATTGCAAAAGTGAAAAGTCATGTGTAAAATACATATCGTGCGAAAGCACCTTTAATGAATAAATGAATGAATGTGTTTTGGCTTTGGTGCAGGCAGAGTTGTTTGTCGCCTTTTTCAGTTTTTTGTTTGTTGGTAGTAGCGCAGTCTAAATGTTTTAAACGTATTTGTATTGAACAACTGTTTGAAAACAATCAGTTGTCGTGTAACCGTAGCGTCGAACGGTCTAACAATTTCTGTTGTTTATTTAATTTTTTTACTACTTAATAAAGAATTTTATTAAATAAAAAATTAATTCTTTATTTTCGCCACAGCTTAGTGTGTAAAAACAAGTACTAGAAAAAAATTAAGAAAACAATGGCAAGAGCTATTTTGCAACAAGGTTTTTGTAAATAGTTTAAGCCCGAATTGTGGTTATTGTAAGCGTGTTTCAAGTGTGCGGCTTTACTTATTAAGAGGCTAAAAAAAAATTAATTACTACAAAGAATTTAGAAAAAAATGTTCAGAAGAATAAAAAAAAGCTAAAAAATATTTATTACAAAAACAAAATAATACTTATACAAAAATAAAAAAAAAAATAAAATATTTCCGACAATAACGTTAGAAAACCAATTTTTTCTTGTTGACTTACAAAAATTTTATAAAACAAGTTTTAAGTTTAATAACACAATTAAAAATTTCCAATTTGCCAACCAAATTTAGCAGGTGTTTTTAACAAAAAATATCAATAAATATTAAAGAAAAATTTATTATATGAAATAAATTTTCTTCAAGTGAAAATTCACCAAACGCGCCCACCAGACGTATGAGTGTTAAAGAATTAAAGGTATTTATTGAAATTTGTTGTTTTTGTTTTAATTTCTATTGCTTTTTAATGAGGCCAGCTATAAAGTTTTAACATTACAATAATATGAATAGTTAGCGAGTTTGCAAAAATTATTTGCAATAAAAAAAATATTTTCATGTTAAAAAAAATATTTATTATTTTAAAAATATTTTGTTAATTTTTTTTTATTAAAATTTATTTGCTTTTTTGACAAACTAGTTTTTTATTAAAAAAAAATAAAAAAACAACTTTAAAAGTTGAACACAATAAATTTTTTTAAATTTTTTATTTTTATATTATTAAGGTGATTATAACTAACTGAAAATAAAATAAATTATTGTATAGGCCAAAACCGGTAAAATATTTCTTAAAAAATTGTTTATACAAAACAAAAAATAATAAATAAATTAAGATTAAATCGAAAATAATAAAAAGCAGTAGCTTATATATATGTGTGTGTGTGTGAAATACGTTAACCAAAAAAATAAAATGTTTTTTTTTACGAAAAGGCTAAATTTATGAGGGCACTTAATATAGAAAAATAAATCAACTTTTAATTGGATTTAATTTATTTTGGGGTGCAGATTTACTAAAATAATTAAACTAAATTGACCTCTACCACTGACGTCGAGCGAACTTTATTTAATCATCTTTAAAGTTTGTAGAAACAAAAAAAAAATTAATTAAAAGTTAATCAAGTTAAATTTGTTGCCTTTTGTTGTTCATAGGAACCACAGGACACCATGAACGAATAAAACTAAATTGAGTTATTTTAAAGTTAAGGAAAAAACTTAAAAAAGCTGCAAATTAAGCATGTCGAAACCCAACGGCTCTTTTCACAACAAAATATGTATACGGTTACCTCTTAACTGGCACTATGTTACCGAAACTCAAAAAATAGGAATAGAAAAATTCAAACCTCAGTGCAGGTACTTCTACTGCCCCGACTTTTATGAAATTTTCTCTGTATATATAAGATCTCTAATGCAAGATTCTAAAAGCAATAAAGTGTTCGGTGCTACACCGACAACGATACTGGTACTCCTACCTAACCGTTTTGTTTTTAAACTTCGTACACAGAACGAAAAACGGCTTTCTAAAATCAAGAATTTTATTCTTGATTTTATCCAAAATCTTTCTTGAAATTTTCAAGTACGATCCTTACTTACATTTTCTTAAATCAAGCCTATTCGGATTGCTTCAACAAATCAAGCAAAAAAAAGCTTGTTGTTTAAATATATTATTTTACATTTCAAAACAAAGTGTCTCGGTGGCCTAGAGGTAACGCGCTTGTGCTGCAACACAGAAATCCCTGGTTCGAATCGCAGCTTCGGTAAATACAAAAAATTAATTTTTTAAATTATAAATTTAAAGTATCTATAAAATAAAAATAAACTATAAAATTCTTCTTCTTTAATAAAGCTCCATAAGTCAAAAAAATGACATTTCATTTTCGAATTAATCCCGTTTATGGCTTAAATCAATCTTTTTTTGGCTTACATCAAGTACGGTCCGAACTTAAATCAATCCTCTTTTGGCTTAATTGTGGCTAAAAGTAAGAAATTCGTACTTGATTTAAGAAAAACCGTACTCACCGGATTGCTTCAACAAATCAAGCAGAAAAAAGCTTGTTGTTTAAATATATTATTTTACATTTCAAAACAAAGTGTCTCGGTGGCCTAGAGGTAACGCGCTTGTGCTGCAACACAGAAATCCCTGGTTCGAATCTCAGCTTCGGTAAGTACAAAAATGAAATTTTTAAATTATAAATTAATTATAAATTAATTATAAAATAAAAATAAAATATAAAGTTCTTCTTCTTTAATAAAGGTCCATAAGTCAAAAAAATGACATTTCATTTTCGAATTAATCCCGTTTATGGCTTAAATCAATCTTTTTTTGGCTTACATCAAGTACGGTTCCAAAATTAAATCAATTCTATTTAGGCTTAATTGTGGCTAAAAGTAAGAAATTCGTACTTAAAAAATTTTACTTGGAGTAAGAAATTTCGTACTTGATTTAAGAAAAATCGTACTCGCCGTACTTTTGACACCGCTATGGCTTGATTTAAGTAAAGTTTTCTTAGATAATTTTTTGTGTGTATGTGTAGTAACGGTTCTTAGTTTAGTACTTTGAAAGCAAAAATGTTGATAGTGTAACGCTGACAAAAAATAAACTTTTAATACTATTAAAACCATGCCCATAATAATTAAAATCTCACTGTAATAACTTATATCAATAATTATTCCAAAACTTTATTAGCATATTAGTGCTTTCTTATGTGGAAATTTTGGCAGCCGAAAAGTGGGCTGTGCCACTCCTGAAAAATTTAAAGAATTTTGTTTTATTTTTACTGTATCGATTTTTATGAGATTTAAATTTAAAGAAATAGTGGGCATTGTGCACCCCATGAAGTGAAATAATTATCATATTATTCAAATATTACATTTAAAGTTTAGTTTAATTTTAAAACAGTAGGGTCGGGTCCAGCGGAGCGGGCCGGGCCAACCTAGTTTTTCTATGTAATTGAAAAGTGATTATATCATCAAAATTTTTGTGAATAGAAGATATGCTTAACAAAAGCTTTCTACAAAAGAAGAAAAAAAATATATACATTCATGTATAAACCAGGAAAAAATCTTTTTTAATTTGAGGCTCTCAATTTTTCAAGTAATGAGGATCGTTACAAATATCATTATTTTGGAGTAAAGAATAATATCCTTTTGGTATTGACCTCACTTTAGCGGTAGAATCGCAAAAGGCGGAATAAGGACACGGTTGACCATATCGTGTGTTACTATCCAGCATTTGTGCGCTTCAGATCAAACTAACTTAGGTCTTATTTGTTGGGAAACCTGGACGAATTAGCTGGGACTGGTAAGACCAGACTGCTGGTTGCCATCTGTATCAAGCACATCAGATTTAATTAGCTTGGCAAACGTTTTTTAATTGATAAAATATTATTAGACCTCAAACTGTTCCACCTTAGTTCCAAAAATTCGTATCCTTCCCATATATCCTCTGAGTGAGAGTTACAATAAGGCAAAAGAAAAAGGTTCGGCACCATACTTTAATTAAAAAAATATAATCAAAACCTTAAATTTTATTATTTTAAAATCACTGATAAAGACAGATTTATAGTTTTAAACCGGATAGGGGAAAAGGGGTAAGGGGAGGATAACTCACAATGTCAACTCAGAGTTATGCTTAATATGGCTCTTTACTGATTGCCTTTCGGCCACTTTGTTTTTATAATTATTCCATACACTTCAGATTTTCAAAGCATAACAAAAGAAGTTTTACAAATGTTTAAGCAAAACCACTCGAAATTACTTTTCTTTAATCAGAGAGACGAGTTTAACTTGAGCTTACCTTACATTAGGCAAATATTTGACTAAATATACATAACCATTGTCCTTAATAAACAAATTTGTTTAATCTTAAATACATACGACTATATAAAAAATATAAAAACAAATTTTAAAATATAGATTTTTGTTCTTAAATTAAGTACATATTAATTATTATGTTGTAACACGAGAAATCAATAAATTATTTGGTTATGCTAGACATGTTGTTGTTCTTTTGAACAAGAATTTTTTTAGTAAAAAAAAGCACGTGTTAGTCGGTGTCTACCTTTATTTTACATATAATTAATTGCTCTTGTAAATTAATTTTTAGCCTGTTAAAAGGTATAAATCTTAAGATCTAAAAAAATATTTTTGCAGATGTAAGACGATTAGTATAAATGAAAACCATTAAAAACAAAACAGCGTGACAACTAACATTCCAGAGTTAATAGAAATTGAGGTTTTTGGTAATTAGAAATTTGTTTTAATTATTCAACAATATTTCGAAAATATTAAAAGGGTTCAAAAACAAAGTAGTTTTATGTTATAACTGGAAACTTATATTAATATTTTAATATTAGTTTGACACTTCCCCGGTCATAAAAGAAAAAACTCTAAACGTTATTGTGTCCATGGTAAAATTAATTATCAGGTGAACGCATCGCAGAGAGAATTTTTGACTCTCACTTTTTTCTTTTTTATATATTAAGTTTGACAACATGGTGGTGAAATAATTTTAAACGTATTGGCAAGATGTTATATAACAAAATTTCATAGAATAATCGCTTTACTTTTGTTTTTAAGAATTTTTATATTTTTTTTAATGTTTAGTAATTTGTAACTTATTTTAACAAATTGGGCACTTGTGAAAGAAAAAAAAAATTAACAAGCGATAAGAACTACGACTGTTTGGTTTAATTTATTCTTACATACACAAAATTTTAATACATAAAACCGAAAGTCTTTATTCATTTAAAAATTCAAAGTACTTAAGGTGCCTTCAGACTATTATAGTGTGTATTTAGACATGCCAAAAACAAAAATAAAATGTTATTTATTCAAGCATGTTTTATTCACTGATTTTAAGTTGTAAAATATACATAATAAACTAATAAATAAATAAAACATCATTTAATTTTTCTCTTTTACTATTCAACGAAACTCTTAAGATTTGTAGAATAGTCTGAAGGTATCTTTCATAACACTTGTTTAAACATGAACTCTTTTTTTTGATCCAGCCTTAAATAAAAAAAAAATAAACAACATTTGTTAACCACATTGTAAGTTGTAGCATTGAATATTTTACTGTTCGGTTGCTTAACATTACAAAGTTGACATATCTTCTCCATATTTTCAGTTAAAAATGTTTTCGAGTTATTTGTAACAATTTACAGCCATTTATCTCGGCTTAGAGGCATTAGGACGTGTTTGGCCCATTTAGCATCAGTGTTTGATAGTTTTATTTTAAAAGTTGGCCAGAGTTCAGCAGCAAAGAAGTATATAAAACGTAGTCTTTTTACTTTTTTGAGATTGCCCATATAACTTGATGGAATAACAAGGTGACTTCGTCCTGTAATAATTTTGCATGCATTTTGTTGTTGCTAAATTCTAGCTTAGTTGTCAAAAATGTTGCTATCACACATACACACAGTATACAAAACCATTATAAAATATACAAAATTTGCCAAGCTAAGCTATAAAAAATATGGCGGAAATAAAGGTCAGCTGATCAGTTGCTCCTACCTTGTTCAATGAACCTTGCATATAACCTTGTAGTATTGAGCAAGCGAATTATTGATACAGTTTCTTGAACAGAGTATAAATTAAATATTGTTTGTTTAATAGCGTACGTTACCTGTTATTCTTGCTGCATTCTTAAAGGAATTAATACCTATGTATGTACTTTTGTACGTACATACATTCAAATTTTATAACCCTGCAAAAAATATTGGACCACATGCTCCATTTTAATTGCAATATGGTCCTATGTAATGCCGTGATGGAATATGTCAGTGACAAACAAGAACTTGTAATTTCACGTATTTACATACATATATGTATTTACCATACAGATAAAATAACTACATAGTATGAAGTAACAAATATATTAGTTGCTTTTGGCATCAGACAAGTTGCATATCTGTTTTTTTTCACACATCGAACTATCGAAGGTTGTCATAGAAGGTAAACTAGTTCAGTTTCATATAGTTATATACTAGTTAAAATACTAGTTTTCATTTCTTCATTTAGAGATTTATTCCTTTAGTTAATTTTTTATTACACTTTTTACTAAGGGCAGTAGATATTGACATTTTTTTTTAAATTTTGCTTTCTTTTGACTTGAACAAACCTATCCCTTCAAGAAATTTGTGACTAAAGGAAAGAAAGGAAGAAAGTTTCGGTAATTTTTTTCACATCGCCTTTAAGCAAATAATAGAAAATAATGATCGAAACACCGGTCATCTGTGACGGTCATTTGACCGCTCAAATGTCTGTCATTGTTCTTGTAGGGTATCATTTCTGCAACAGTTCTGATTTGAACAATACATAACCATTCGAAAAAGTTACTAGTTAGAACTTTTGCTGCAGGGTAATTACATGTACATGGATGTATGTATGTGTTTATTTAGAACAATGAATATTATTTACATTTTGTAAATATAAAAAATGTATTTATTTTTTAAAAAGCAACAACAGTAATTACAACAAAAAAAAAACTAATTCTAATTAGTTTTGTATTAATTACAACATTAATAGAAATCATTAAGTGCACTCCTGTTCACCTGATTAGATCCACATGGATATTAACTACTCTTTTTTTTTTACAGAGTTTTGCACTTGTTGAATGAAGACTTTATGTTTATAGCTTTCGTACTGAATTTAATGATAATCGGTCAATAGCACAACAAAATCAAATTTGTTCCAAAATTACAAGGTCCGGCTCTCAAAATTTGATAGAGAACCCAACAAAAAAAGACACATGTATCGGCGTTTTGAAAGTTTACATCTAAATTTCATTTGAGCGGGAGCAAAGAGGGAGACTGCAAGCTAAGAAAGAAAATCTGTATATTTGCATCATTATTTTCCCCCTTCTTTAAGAAATAGCGGCGTGTTTACCTAATAAAAGACGTTATGCTTTAATACAACAAAAGCTAGAAATAGTTTTTGATTAAGAAGTATAGCAAAATCTGAATCGAACGACTTATCGAAGAAAGTCTTATTTTTTTGAGTCAAATGTCCCTTCTTTAAGATATGCGTCCCGTTTTTAGAAATCTGGAAATGTTAGCTGTAGCTTAATCATATGTTTGCATACGTTAGTGTTTAATGTAAAATAAGTTGTAGTGTTTTTCTATATACATATGTGCATATTAATTCTAGGCTAAAACTGACAGTAAATATTTATTTCAGTTTTTTTTCAATAGGATCACATAACTAACTAAACGAATTTTGCTTTAATACACGCATGTATGTATTATGCCGGGAAACCTTTTTATATGTAAAAAGGTTAGCTTTTTGGGAAAAATTTAAATTTATTTTTTTATTGTCAATTATTAAACATCCACACAAACTACAGAATAATATATGTATACATAAGTATGTACATATAAGAAATTCATTTAAAATTTGTTAAAAAGTTTATTATTTATAAATATTTGTAAGCATGGACTTCTTCTTAAATCAAATAAATAAAGCTACCATCCAGCTCCAGCACTAAAATTATTAAACCCACTACATACTTGAAATCCATTCACTTGCACTGTTAACATTTATCCATTTAACAAGTTAGTTTGCCAGCCATTAAGGCAGCTGGTCAAATCGTCATCCAGTTAAGCACCACTTGATTGAAATCGCTTCGAAATATCAGAAATTAAAAACTTTTTTTAAAAAAAACAAATGATAAACAAAAGGAACTACAAGAAAAATAACAACATTAAACAGTTTTTGGATTTATAGCAAAACATCTTATGACTGAATATGGCGAATGCTTTGAAGAAAATACTTTTCAAAGTTGTTGTTTTGCATTACTGCGTACATCCAAATAGCGAATCTTAGATACCTTTCACATTGGCCTTTCGAAACCCCGAACTTTTTTTTTTATCCATTTTTTTATTTATGAAATATTTAGGTGTCGGTGTCATATTTTAATCCTCTTAGGGGGACTAGGAAAATTGTAGAGGTTTTCACCCTAATTTTTTCAAATTTGGTATGGTAAGCCCCTTAGTGGGTGGAGATAGGGAGTAGAAATGTTCTAGGAAAATGTTTACAAGGAAAAAAAAATTGGGGTTAGTCCTACATTTGACTTATCAACGGGCACCCTGGAAGCTGTAGGGGGCAGTTTATTATAATTTGCCAAACTTTGTATGAGAGCCCCCTTAGGTGATGGAGATAAGTAGGAATATGTTTGGGAGAGGAAACTAATGGCGGTTGGGCGTACACTTTATTTCTCTAAGGCAGACTCTGGGGAGTTATAGGCGTTTTTAGATCATTTTTGTAAATTTTGTATGGCAGCCCCCTTAGGTGATGGCGATAGAGGGTAAGCATGTTTTAGAAATATATTTGGGAGGGAAAACTGACGGCATTATTTGTAAAGCCAAAACATCGGCGGTGCCACGCCCACAAAAATTATAGGCTGTTTTCCTAAATGCAGCTTGTTTTGCATCAGGAAGTTTTTTCTCCTTCCTTACACACTTCTTACAGTTTTAGCAATGTTCTGGGTTTCCAAGGCATTAAAATGGCTGTCAACACTCGTTTGGGAGCAGAAGATATTATTAAAACCTCCAGCTTTTCTGTTACTTAGAAAAAATTTTAGATCTCGTAATGCAAAGCAAACTGCATTTAAGAATATACCCAAACTCTTTATACTGTTACTTCTACTGCACTTTCTTTTTTATTTTGTACTTATATTAAAATTAAAAAAATCCCAAGGCAACAAAGTGGGCGTAGCCACGCCCAAAAAACTAACATTTAAATGAAAGTATTTTTTCTGTAGCGATTTAAATGTTACTTTGTCGCCATATTTAACGCTTTTAAAGTAAAAATCTTCAAGGCAAATTAGTGGGCGGTGCCACGCCTTTTTAAATTTGTACGTTTACACAAAGCCTCCAAAGGCAATAATTTAAAGGTAAAAATTTTATTTAATTTATTCAAACACACAAGATTGGCCCCCTTAGCTTGCATTTGAGTTTTAACTCAAAAACTTATTTTGTAATTTCATTAAATTTACCTTAAAAACTGGCCATGATATTGTTGGATTACTATTACACACTTGTGAAATCCCTTAATATGATACCAAATTTTTACTCTTAAATTACTGATTTCTTAATGTGCCCTTTTAAGCATGCAACTCTGATAAAATGCAAAATGTTAAGGTTTTAAAAAAAATTATAAAAGCCGTTGTCAAACTTTTAAATTCTAAACGTACTGGGCCATATTCATAGACATTTTAAAACCAAATTAAAATTAAAGTCGACTTTTAAAACAAAATTTCCACACAAAATCAGTGTTCAAAGTATACTTTAATTTTAAAGTCAATTTTAAATTTGCTTTGAATATGGTCCATTGTATTCACACTAATGTACTTTCTCATAATACCCTCACAACATACGTGGTAGGGGTATGTGCGTATGTCCAGATGTTTGTAACGCTTAAAAGTAATGGTCTGAGACGCACCTTAAAGTATACCGATCGACTCATAATCACTTCCTGAGTCGATTAGGAAGGTTAGGTAGATACCCTCGTCTGTCTGGCTGGGTGTCCATGTATTCTTGTAAACACGCTATAGGTCGCAATTTTATAGATATTTTGATAAAATTTGCACAGATAAGTTTCTTTGAAGAAGCCTATTGTTTGTGGTAATGTCATAGCCTCCATACAAATATCCTCCCGGAATAAGCATTTCGGAATATAACTCACTCGAATATTACTTCATCTTCAAAAAATTTGACAAATAAGCTTAACTTACCTGCTTTTGTATTGATTACAAATGTGGTGTAGTGTATAATATGGTCGGGCTTAATCGACTATAACATTATTACTTGTTGTATTTAAATTTTTGACATACCGTAATACATACTTAGTATAAAAGTCTATAGTCACCAGTTTTTTGTTAACAATTTTATCTTAAGTCGACTTAAGCACTTATTCCTTTTCGCCACAGAAATTATACACAAAAAAAGAAATATTTTTGTAATTTTTTTTATTGTTTAGGAACGGCAAATTGGAAATTAATTATGTTTGACGTGTCGTACTTATAAACTACAAATAATACAGGCAACTACAACTACATATATTGCTTTAGGGGATTTAGGTGGCATTAATTTAAAAGAATGAAAACTTTAATCGAAAGCATTAGAGTTGTTTTTAATAGTTTAGTGAACTAGGTTGGTCTATTAGTTCAATATCTTTTTTAGGTAAGTAGGCCTTTTATTTCAATTCTTCTTTCTTCTTTTAAACACAGAAAAAACTTCACAAATTTTTAATAAAACAAACATTTTTTTTTAAATTTTCATTTTTTATGTCAAACAAAATAAACGAAAAATCAATAAATAATTTTGTTCAATAGCAATAATTTTTTTACTGAAAATAGTAGGAACTTTTTTTCAAATAAATTTTTTCAGAAATCTAATAAATTTGTGTATCTGATTTTACAATTTTGTATAAGTGGAAGCAACTATTTCTGAACAAATAATTTATAGTTTTGTGAAACGTGTAGTCTTTAATAATGATTTCAATACTTGAAACATCTGTTTTTTTAAAAATCAAATTAACATGAAAACAATTACAAGTCGTACGAGTCTTAAAGTATTTAAGAATGAATAATAAACGATTTTGGTTTTATTTCAGATATTTTTTTTTATCAAAACAAAGAAAGAAAAACAATTGTTAAATTTTTTTTAATTAGTGAGCAAAAGATATTTTGAGCTGTTATGAACGACAGAGGAAATGTGCTACAGTATTAACCAGAAATATGTAAAAATTTTCAAATCATTCAAAGAATATTTTTTTGAAAAAATGTGCACTTAAATAATCTTGTGGTCCTGCCTGTTCTTAAAAATTTAGATCTAACGTAGTAAACTTTTCGCAGTTTGACTTCTTCGTTAACTTATTATTATTATTATTATTATTATTATTATTATTATTATTATTATTATTATTATTATTATTATTATTATTATTATTATTATTACTATTATTATAATTATTTTTATTTTTATTAATATTATTATTAATATTATTATTATTATTATTATTATTATTATTATTATTATTATTATTATTATTATTATTATTATTATTATTATTATTATTATTATTATTATTATTATTTATTGTTATTATTATTATTATTATTATTATTATTATTATTATTATTATTTTTACTATTATTATAATTATTTTTATTTTTATTAATATTATTATTAATATTATTATTATTATTATTAGTATTATTAGTATTATTTATAATATTATTTTTTTTAATATACATATATATTATTAATATTAATTTTATTATTATTATATTATTAATGTATACTTATTAAATATATATTTTTTTAAGTCCTATAGAACAGCGAATTAATATTGCCAAATTTATTCTAGTGCGTTGGTTATTTTTTGTTTATTTTTTAACAAAAAAATTCTTTGTCGTCGTTAAACACATTTAAATGGGGATTTTTTTTTAATTTTTGCGAAAATATATTTGTTTTATTTTTTTTTATTCTTAAATAAATTCTTTCTCTGGCGGCTGTTTTGCTTCTTTTTATTCGAGAAAGCAAATAATATTGTTGTTATAACAATATTATTTCAATTGTTTTGAAAAAGTTATTGTTTTTAAATTAAATAAATAAAATGTTGAATTCGCAACTGTTGCTAAAAGTATTGCTTTGCATATTTTACTTTTTTGTTGATAAAATCATCTATGACGCAGCTTTATTTCACAACCCCACGTAATACCTTAATTGTAGTAGAAAATAAACATTTTAAATGAATGGACTCGATGATAGCTAAGTATATACTCCAAACGGACACACAAATAAAATTTCAACTACAACAACAAAAAACAAACATTCCCGGCGGGAAATGTGTCATGAATGTTGTAAATCTACTGGTCCTGTGACTTGCACAAAACATAAGTAGAAGAAAAAGTAGTTAATCGGGATCGGTAAAAAAGGTACATATCACGTACATAGCTGGCTTAAAAGCTTAAGAATTTTAAAACGTGCACTACTTGAAACAATGTTCGCATACAGTTTACTTAGGAACAACAGCTTGAATAGTATCCTTAGTAACTAACGCTAAGCAAACTCTTTTAGTATTGATCTGGAACCTGAATTTGGCTACTAAAGCTGTGCCAAATTGTCCTTCCGATGACAATGCCATCTAAAAGTTGTCCCCTTCATGTAAAATGTAAGAACTAGAACCGGTCTCTGCTCTCAAAGAACTGGTGTCAGTTCCCGTCCCTGTAGGAATATTAGAATTTCAAATACAGGCTTATTTAGCAGCCAATTGAGACTTCCCCAATGCAGCAAAAATACAAAATTGATTTCAATTAAGAAATTTGTAATCCGAATTAAATTTTTACTGATTCTCAGCCTGCAAACAAGTTAATAGTATCAATTAAAAAAATTTTATTAAATTGCAACAAAATTATTAATCAATCTTTTAATTGATTAAGTTAAAAGTTTAGTTGAATTGTAATAAATTAAAAAAAAACAATTTTTTTTATTATTATATTTATTTATACTTTTTTAGTTTTATTTTTTATTACATGTTTATTTATGTTAATGATTATATTATTTAATTTTAATTTACAAATAAAACTAATAAGTTTACATCACCAGTCAGGGTGCCCCGGTAGGTCAGTGGTAAGTGCACGAGTCTACCAGTCAGGGGGTTGTGGGTTCGATTCCCACCAGAGACCCTGGTAAGTCTGCTTCACTCTTCTGTTCTTTCTTTCTTTCTTTGTTTTTTATCTATCCTTCTCTAAATTTCTTCTTTCCTTCCGTCTCATCCTATTCTATCTGCCTCTCCAAGTAACACAAAGGGACCGAATTAAGCGGACCCACGTGAGCTGTATCCTTTCCTTCAACGGCTGCCTGTTCTACCTAACCTAACCTAACCTACATCACCAGTCTCAACAGCGACTCGAACCTGGCAACTTGTGATTGCCAGACTGAGGCTCTAACCACTATACTACAGCTACATTGAATTTTCGTTGTCTAAATTCTTGTTTATAATAGCGTTTATTTTTACATGATCAATATAAACTGTCTTGCATAATTGAAAAACGAGGGTAATAAAGCGATAAACTACAAAATGTCTATTTAAAATTATTGCTTTTTTTAATAACTTGTAAATAATCATCACTGCTATACTATATATTTGATTGAGTCAATTAAATTATTAGTTAAAACCCATTTTGACTTTTTAATAAGTTAATTGAAAAAATATGGGAATAATTTTATCTGTGAATGCTCCTTCTGTAGGTATATGAATGAATATTATTTTTTTGTAATGTTTAAATTCGTTTGTTTACTGAATGAATTTGAATGTCGGTATCTTATGAAACCATTTGTCTATCTCTTGTCCCTTCCTTAATTATTTATTTGTTTGTCTAGTTACTATCTTTAAAAACTAAAGTGCTGTATGACGCAGTGTATGGCTTTTGTGCGAACGTATTTGCAAAAACATGAAAAAGTAAGGGAATGTTTAAACTGCACTTTGTATTGATAAGATACTTAGATGCGAATACAGCGTACTAAATAATTAGAGCACACAGTACTTCATATTTTAAAGATAATTTAAATAAAAATGGAATATCTTAAACTTAACTTTGATAAAATTGATTAAAATAAAAACAAGTACGAGAGTTGTAGTCAGGCTTCACCGGAAATTTATTTTGTTTAATAAAGCTAAACTTCAGAAGTTGGGCTGCGAATATAATCTTAAATACCAAAACAATGTTGACAAAATTTAGTTCTGATACTGACCATACATTACTTATTTTGAGCCATTAATATACCGATCGTCAAAAGAATTTATTAAATCGTTTCTATTTAAAAAAGACTTCATCTGAAGCTTTACTTAAAAATAATCATCTATTACTAGACAGAAAGAAGAAAATGCGTTTTAAAATCAAGAATTTTACTCCTGAATTTATCCAAAATCGTACCTAAAATTTTTAAGTACTATTCGTACTAAGGTTTTCTTAATTAAAGTCTAGTCGTATTACTTGCAGTTGAGAGAGCCCCAGGTTCAAGTCCCAGCCATGGCAAGTACAGAACAATTTTTTCAAAAAAGAATTATTAAATATGTATAAAATTAAAAAATAAAGCATAAAAACAAATTTTTTTCCAAAAGCTCTAAAGGTCAAAAAATACTTTTAGTTTTTGGATTAATCTCTTTACACTTAAATCAATATTTTAGATACAATCACTTAGAGTTTCGAACTTAGATCAATTTTTTTTGGCTTAAAAGTGGCTAAAAGTAAAGAATTCATACAAGATAATACATACATACTTGGCTTAAGACTATATCTACTTGGCTAAAGAAAATGCGTTCTATTGGTACCGCTACGACTTGATTCAAAAGAAGTTAGAGCGCTATATTCAGCTATGCTAAATCTTAAATACCCTTCACAAACCCCAAACCTTTCTTTATTTTTATCCGGTGTCATATTTCAACCCTCTCTGCGTGATTAGGGTAGCTGTAGGCGTTATTACCCTAATTTTTTTCAAATTTTGTAGGGACTTTTACTCTAATTTTTTAAAATTTTGTATGGTCACCCCCTTAGTTGATTGTGATAGGGGGTAAGTATGTTCTAGGAATATGTTTGGGCGACTACGGGGAAGTTGTAGGGGTTTTTATCCTATGTGTTTTAATTTTGTATGGCAACCCCTGTAGGACTTGGTGATAGGGGGTAATTATATTCTAGGAATATTTTTGCGAGGAGAAACTAGTGGGGGTCGGTCGTACCGTTTATTTCTTTAAGGCCGACTGTGGGAAAGTTATGGCCATTTTTACATCATGTTTGCAAATTTTGTTATGCAACCCCTTTAGGTGATGGCGATAGGGGGTAAGTATATTGTAGAAATACGTTTGGGGGGAAAACTATTCGGCTACGCCTAGTTCCTCTAGGGGCTGTTTCGGAGAATGTGTAGGGGTTTTCACTCAATTTTTTTTAAATTTAGTCTGGCAACCATGTTACGGGCTGAAAATAGAGGGTAGATATTTCCACAAAAATGTTTGGAAGGACAAATTAATTGGGGCTGGTCTTACATTTTACCTTTGTAGGAGAACCTTGGAAGCTGTGGGAGCGATTTAAAAAAAACGAAACTCTGTATCGCTCAAAGTTGATTTTTAGCTTATGCCGCTTTTTCTGTCAGAAATGTTGCCCTTAAGCTGCAACATTGTTATCGGGTCATAAGTTTTTATCTGATAGTATTGCGCTGTTCGAATAAAGGGCTAGATTCTGAAAAGTTGAAAACAAAGCGGCTAACTATCATCATTACAGCGTTAATTAAGCGAAACAATTTGGCATAACTGCATGCAGCCCCTAATTTTTGTTGCTTTGGACTGTCTTAAAATGTAGCACCTGGTTCATGCAGTTGAAAAAAAGGTTATAAATGACATAATAAAATGTTAAATTTTTTCCTAGAAAATAAAACATCATAATTTAGACTAACTGTAGCCTAATAGGTTTTTTTGTATGCAAGACTAGCACATAGAATACCCCGTTAACGGATACTAAACCAGGGACATAACAACAAATATCAAGCAAAAGTAACATAAAAATCAGCTGGTAGCTGTAAAACTGCCCTCACGTCAGTGTTAAGAGTTGCACAGCTTTAGTAGGCTGCGTTGACGTAGATGTACTTAATATGACATCGTTTATAATAAAACCTGTTTTTTAACTTTAACTGTCAGTACAAAAAGCCGACACGGATGACGCACGACGGAGTCTATGTGCCACCCTATTAAAGCTACTGTGACCATACATATTAAACACACAAAATTGATACAAGTTTTTGAAATCTTAAAGTTTTTCTTTAAATTATTTTTCTAACTACATATCTAATGCTTATAGTACATAACAAATAAACAATACAACAATATAATAAATTATCCTCCCCAATAGTGGAATGGGGGTTTTTAAGTTTATTAAGACAAAAAGCTGTATTCGGCTATACCGGAACTTAAATACACTTCACGCACAAAGTATAGACAACTTAAATTTTTCTCTACTTGTTTTTGCGAAGTGTGGGGAAAAAAATTTGTGTAAGTACATACATTATTTTTTTTATTGTTTTTTTTAACATATTTATTGAATTTTTGAATCTTCTTAATCGTAAAACCAGGTCATGATAAAACTTTCCAATAACTAAAAAGTTTTTAACCATATTGCCTTATATGGCTGAGCATTGTCGTATTGCAACATTACGATTTCATATTTGGACGCATGTTCAAGGCGTTTTTCGATTAAAACCAGCTTCAAACATATAAGCTGCATTGAGTAAAAGACCTCTCTTCAGCCATCTGGCCAGATTCCAGTAACTCATATTAAATTGAACCTTTTCAGCCCCTCAAAATACAGATGATAACCTGAGAGCCATGGACGTATGACTTTGGAGTTAGTTCAATTGGTTGGTTATTCAAGTTATTTTTTAGTAGAAATCTGTAACCATGGTGAAATTATGTGACCAGGTGGTGTCATGCGCACAGCTCATGCATAAATCGAGACTGGGTTGTCAAAGTTGTTTACTTTTATATATCTTTTTTTGACACCTGAGCCAACGAAAACTACAACAAAAACGTTTTTTTATTTACCGAATTTTGTTGTTGTAGAATCACCACCACCTGATGCATTATTGCGCTATGTCAGTAACTTTTCTTACTCATGCGATTACTCGAGCAAAAAATATGTGAGTGGATACTGTTATTTTCGCTTCAAGCCAAGTTGATGATTGGAAATGCACTTGTTTTCATTCAAGACCGTAGTCAGCTTAATTGTTAGCTTTCTTTAAACAATTTCGACATAGTTGGTAACCGATTTATATGTCTGTTAGACTCTTCCCTTAGATGGATTATTTTAATGCTTGGGATTCGTCTTTACCGGGCTATGGTTAAAATTAAACTATCAGAAATATCTGCGAGCAAATCGCTTTTGAAATCCAGAAAATCGCCCGACAACTGACCGAAATATAAGCGAAATTTGTACATGCAAACATCTACAACTGCCCAAGTTGTCGGTACAGGGGTGCGATATAAGACAGGCTTCCACTAGTTTTTTTTACAAACATTTTTGTGAAACATACTTATACTCTATCTCCGTCCCCTAACAGGTTTGCCATACGAAGTTAAATTTTAAATTTTTTTTTAAATCGCTCCCCTAGCAGGGTGCTTCTACAAAGGTCAAATGTAAGATCGACCCCAATAAATTTTTTCTCTCAAACATTTTTGTGGGACATGCTTCCCCGTATCTCTAGTCACTAACATGGTTGCCACATAAAATTTTGAAAATAGGGTAAAACTGCTACAACTTTTACGGAATCGCCGCAAGAGGAATAAAATGTATTATAGACTCCCATTAGTTTTCCCTCCCAAACATATACCTACAACATACTTACCCGCTATCTTCATAACCTAGGGGATTGCCATACAAAATTTAAAAAAAATAGGGTAAAATCCCCTACAACTTCCCTAGTCACCCTAAGATTGTTAAAATATGTAACCGACGCCTATTTAAAAAAGTATTTTATAAATAAAAAAATGGATAAAAATAAAAAAAAACAGCGTTAAAAAAGATCAATGTGAAGTTTTTCTCAGATTCGCTAAAGCCGAATATAGCTCTCTTACTTGTTTTTATTTTATGTTGTCTCAGACAGATAACTACATTTAAAATGCCGCAAGGGTTAAGTAGCATATATTTATATAAATATATTTTTGGATTTAATATAAATGTTTAAAGACGCTACATATGAAATTACAAATTTACCCCCAGCTTAAAAACTGGTGGTAGCAGACAAATTTATTAAAAGTTATTGAAAGAGGAAATTAATTCCAAGTACTTAAGATTTGTTCCAAAAGAAAATGAGAACATTTATATTATAAGGAAAATGCTTCATCTTTTCTTCTTTATTTGTTCCTAAATCAACTCAATATGACTCTGCAACCAAAAAGAATAACAATTGGCGGCTCATCCGGCCGTTTGGCAGTCACAGTCTGTTTATTCATTTGTTCTTTGCAAGTTAATTTATAGCGCACATTCTTGCAATAATTTAGGTCATAAGAAAAAAAAAAACAAACTTGTTCTATTCACAAATTTTTTTCTTCCCCTTTTGGATTTTAAAGATGATGATATCTTTGAAAATAGTAGTTAAACCGATATACATACGTATGTGTCTACTTTAAAGGACTCTTTAAAACGCAAAAATGTATAAAAATAAAATGGAGTTTTTCACAGGAATCTGTGTTCTACGAATGTTTACTTAATATTGTAATATAGGTATAACTTAAGAGCAAAATTTAAATTCAATTAGTTTAGCAGGTAACCTGCTACTTCGTAAGCAAAATTCTAAATATTAAATAAAATAAAGTACTAAATGCGATAAAAAAGTAAAATTTGGAAAACTTTCTTCAAAACCTTAATCCAGAATTCATTGTTGTCTATTTTTATGACTTCCAACTTAAAAATCTCTCAATTTCATGTGAACCATATAATTGACGTTTAACTTCAATTTGGGCAAATATTCATCGCTTTCATATTTTTAGACTTATGATCCAACAAAATAAAAAAAATACTAAAAATGTTAAAAAAGTACTTTTTGTCCATTTTCGAACTTAATCTGGGTCAATAGCCTTGAATTTTATATTTCTAGATTAAAAAAAACTTAAGAAACTTTAGCTTAAAGGTACTAAAAATGTAAAAAAAAAAATTGCATTCAACCTCAATCTGAGTCAAAAGTCATTTAGTTTCTATTTGTGAACTCATAATCCCAACAACTAGGAAAAAGTACCAAAAATTTAAAAAAAGTTATTTTTGTCAACCTTGTTGCTTTCTGGCCAAGGCCCTTTCTTTCATATTACAATACTCAAAATATCATCAAAATGCAAAAAGTACCTTGAAAGTACCACATATAATACTAACCTTTTTTTAAAACCCTAAGTGGAACAATATTTAAAAAAAACCAAACGCATGTCCATATTTGTTCAAACCCATTCGAACGCAATTAATATTATATTTCAACCTTTATTGATTCAACACATTAATTTTTTAAGCAGATAAGGAATGCTGTAATTGTGTTACACTACCCATGAAACAGTTTACTTTAAACTGGGAAGTTATCTGACATTAATGTGATTGGTAAACATTGTAGCAGTCCATTTGTTCTATTTTATACCAACAGGGTCTTGGCACGTTCCACACTTTGTTGTAAAAGAAATAGTTTAAAGAATTATATACTTGGGGAACTTTAGATGCCATCTTGAAAAAGAAAGTTGATTTGAGAACTTAAGAAAAAATCAAGTCAAATAAATATACTTACTTGGAACAATAAAATAAAGTGTGATAAGAAGCCATTGAACCTTCAAAAGAAAATTTATTTAAAAAATACTGGTTTTGTGCTTTCCAAAACAAGTACGACGCTCTCTCATATAATTCTATCGGGCATTATCCTAAATTGGGTAAAAATAACTTACTTTGCCGTTTTTCAATTCGTTGCAATAAATGAAATATAGTTTCTGAAATATCTCAACTTTGTTTAAACTTATTAAATAAAGTGTATGTTTTTCCTAAGGGTAAAGCTGACCGGCGTGTTTAAGTTGATTATATAAATATATGCAGCTGCAACATGCTGCCATATAAAATACTACATATAATGGGAATTAAAGACCAGGGGCCAAATTGTCACATTCAATTCAATCCGAAATTTCACTTGATCGTTCGAGTTGTCAATGTTTTTAATATAGGAATTCTAATTAAAAGTTTTTAATTTCGATTCGAACCGAATGGGACGATTTGGCCCCATATAATCTTTGTTTTGATTTAATTCGATAATTTTAAAGTGTCTTCACGTAGCTCACGCTTAAAAATTATGTAGATAAATCCAAAAAAAAAATTTTATAGATTACTTATAGTTATTTCTTATGCTGATGCTCCAAAAACCAACGATATTTTTTATATATATTTTTTAAATTTTTTAGCACTATTTTGGAATGGCTTAATAGCAGCAAATTAAGTTCACTTTGAGTATTTATCTGTATCCGGTGCTGTTTGGCATTGAAATATGAAATGAGTTCAAGTTAAATAAAACAAAAAAAACTTGTAATTTTTTAAGAATGACCATGAAACATCCTACACTGCAATCCATTTTATTTTACGTCCTAAAATCTGTACAATCTATATGCAGGTTGATTTAATCTTTGGAAGTAGGGTAAATCTTCAACTTGTAGTCGGAAAGTTTTGTACAATTTTTTTCTGTTATATGACAACTTTCTGTTTTATATCCTATTTTGATATCGTCGTCCATAAAGTATTTGTATTGGAAGTGTGATCAGTATTGGGCCTACCTTCTCCAAATTCAGTAGAGCCGTTTCCTTTGAAAAAAGATTTCTGCGTGTGGAATTATATTTCGATACCACAACCTACTTGCAGTCTATGTGGTTAAATTTGATTTGGTAAAGTAGAGATTTTATAAGACTTATTTAACATGCCAGTCTCAAAAAAATCAAAAGAATATTTTCTATCTTACATATCGCTTGCACGTAACAATTTTTTCAGGTTTAAAATTAATAACATATCAAGGTTTTATGTGAAAATGACTAATGTTAAGTGTTGATCTGGCGGTTGTAGGATGCCCCTAATCCCCGTAAGCAACAGCGTATCATAGTTAGATGTTACAAATCGTACAAAAGTTTAGCATTAAAGTTGTATGAACCACAAAAAATGTGATTCACATGACCTGGGCAAGCGATTTGAAGACCTGATCATATGCAAGATTTAATGGGGATAGAACAATATTTAAGGCAATTTAAGTCCATTTAGGTTTATTCCGGAAGGAGACTTGTATTTTATTTTATTTTACTTTATTTAATTTTTTTTTTATTTTATTTTTTTTATTTTATTTTATTTTATTTTGTTTTGTATTGTTTTATTTTATTTTATTTTATTTTATTTTATTTTATTTTATTTTATTTTATTTTATTTTATTTTATTTTATTTTATTTTATTTTATTTTATTTTATTTTATTTTATTTTATTTTATTTTATTTTATTTTATTTTATTTTATTTTATTTTATTTTATTTTATTTTATTTTATTTTATTTTATTTTATTTTATTTTATTTTATTTTATTTTATTTTATTTTATTTTATTTTATTTTATTTTATTTTATTTTATTTTATTTTATTTTATTTTATTTTATTTTATTTTATTTTATTTTATTTTATTTTATTTTATTTTATTTTATTTTATTTTATTTTATTTTATTTTATTTTATTTTATTTTATTTTATTTTATTTTATTTTATTTTATTTTATTTTATTTTATTTTATTTTATTTTATTTTATTTTATTTTATTTTATTTTATTTTATTTTATTTTATTTTATTTTATTTTATTTTATTTTATTTTATTTTATTTTATTTTATTTTATTTTATTTTATTTTTTTTTATTTTTATTTATTTTATTTTATTTTATTTTTTTTATTTTATTTTATTTTGTTTTATTTTATTTTGTGTTATTTTATTTTATTTTGTTTTATTTTATTTTATTTTATTTTATTTTATTTTATTTTATTTTATTTTATTTTATTTTATTTTATTTTATTTTATTTTATTTTATTTTTTTACATATTTAATTTTAATTATTTATTATATAAACAATTTTTTTCTGTGCTTGCCCTAGCTAGGATTTGAACCTGGAACTCTTCGAGCGCGCTTCCATCAATGCCACAGTGAAACTTTTCTCTTTTATTTAAAAAAATATATAAAGGCAACAATTTTCTTCTGCTTGATTTTTGAAGTAGTACTGACTACACTTGATTTGAGAAACCCTAAAAACGGATGGTACTTAACTATTTCAAGTACTATTTTGTATAATTAAGAGGGTAAAATTCTTGGTTTTAGAATGTGTAGTTTTCATTCTATGTAACAACTAAAAACAAAACCATCCTTTAATGTTGCCACGCCTAACATAATAGAATATGGGAAAAAATTTTACAATCATAACAATTTGAAAGGTTTTATCAACATGTCAAAAAGTTACTCTGTTCTGTACTTAACTTTGGTTCCTGGTATTATTATCAGCTTTTGATCTCTAAGTTTTAAAGTTAAATAAACATTTATTTATGTTTATATCTTTATTAAGCAGTTCCAAGAGGAGTATTCAATGAAACTCCTTTTTTTTTCTTTTTATAGGCCAAATAATAAATACTGTAGGTACCTTTTAACCCCCCTGTTATATATATTTTATTTGCGGTTGATCATTTTAAGGTTTTGTTGCATTGCACCAAAGGGCATCTGTAGTAAAGCCAACCGATCATAAGGAAATCAAGACAAAACAAATGACCACATTAAGCCATCCAAAAAGAAAAATTATTACAGACTATCTAGCCAGTCGTAGAAAAAAAAATAAATCCTATATTTGTTTCAGGAGCAAGATAAAACAAACAGGGTGTTTTGTTATAGTGCTTATCTAATATAAAAAAAACTGTTTATGTATAGAATATCATGCTTGATAAGTTTTCAAACAGAAACGAGATTTATGATCCCTTTCCTAAGTAAGTTAAACGTTGTCCATCCGTCTATCTGGCTGGCATAGATCGCATTTTTAAAAAAAAGGCAAAGATCTTTAAAACTTTCATCATTAAAAAACTAGAATATTAAATACGAAAGAGTACTAGGACCTCTATATGGGTTAATGGTCCTTAATTATATGCTTCTAACTTCATAATTTAAAAAAGCAAAAAAAGGACCAAAAATGTTAATCTGTATTTATTATCCGCTTAATTGCCTTCGAACTCAGAGTAGGTCATTAGCCCAGTGTAACCATTTTAGTGCCTTTCGGATATTTTTTGGTGCTTTTTTCCATAATTCCATAATTTTTTTAGCGTAAACAAAAATTGCGGCTGGTACATTATTTACCGTAGCGTTAAGATAATTTTACAAAATCTAAAATTTCCATATCCTGTTGGTGTAACCCTCTAAAAAATCGCTGTGAAGCTGTGTAACCGCAGCATTTTTTTTTTCTTGTTTTATTTATATTTTTTAAAAGCAGCCAAAGTGGCAGCATCCTAATCATTAACAACAATAGCAATAACTGAAGCAACATCATCAGCATCATTGAATATTTCTTAAACACATGTAACACCTGGCTAAAAACATTTTGTAAATAAAACTTTTATTGCTGTTGTAATGTTGTGTTGTGGTATTAAAGCTGCTGCCACAGCATTTTTTTGTATTAAGTGCAAACGAACGAGTGACTTGTGGTCAAGTAAAATATTTTTACTAAAATATTTATGGGAAAATCTAGGCAGACAAACCGCAATAAAAACAAGGTGGGCCTATCCAAGGTGGTAGCATTAGTGATACAAATACAATACCAATAACCATATGGCATTTTAACATTTTAAATCCGGAGACAAACACCTAGACGTCAAAAGATACAAAGAAACACACAAGCAAACAAACGTAAGGTATGCAGCTTTTGACGTCTATGTGTTGAAGCAAAGCAAAGTAAACAATAATCAGCTGATGAAATAACACCACCTTGAATTAAGGGGCCTTAATTGCAAATTTGAAGCGCTGTTGTTACTATTGCTTGAGCTATGTCCAAGGTCAAATGCAAGCGTGTGGTATAGCATCAGCTGATTATTTTGTACTTTGTTTTACCCCAACACGTATGCGTCGAACGACTTTTTTGTTGTTGTTGTTCGAGGTGTTTGTCCACGGATTTGCAATGTTAAAATGCCATATAGTTGTTGGTGTTGTATTTGTAGTTGCTACGCAACCACCTTGTATAGCTCCACCTTGTCTATGTCCGAGTCTGTTTGACTGTCTCACTGTCTTTCCATTTTAGCCAACTGGTGGTGCATACATACTTATATAGTACAACTTGCATGTTTTTGCTGCCGAAACTACTGCAATCACGTCTTTGCAATAATATAGGTACGGCAGGTGCGTGTAAAAATACTTATGCAAAAAATCTTGCAGCCCCAATAAAAAATGTTCAGATGCTTGAGAAACAAAAATAAAATAAAAACTCTTAACAGTTTTGGTATGCAACTATGTCAGTGCATTTTATTAGAGTCTATATATGTATGTATAAACGTACTATATGTTTGAGAAACCTTTACCGCAAACTTGCATAGCTTCTTTTGTTGCAATATTTTAATTATTGTTGTTGTCATTGTTTAAGCGCAGCGTTGCCATTTTGGTGCTTTTTAGATTTTGTTAAATACCGATTTTTGAAAGTCGAGTTTTTATAGTCCTTTTAACAACTTCCCACAATGATTTCCAAAAAAAAATTTCTGGAATTTTTTACCTTTTTGGGGAATAACAATTAAAAAAAAGTTAAGGGAAAACAAAATTTAAAAATATTTGTTAAATGGAGTCTTATGAAAATATTGCTGAATAAAGTTTGGCTTATAGTCAAGCCGTAATTAGCTGTTAAACTAAAACTAATGACACAATATTTTAAGGGGTCCATTAATTTTCTGTTACTTTTAAGGCCCATAATAATTTGCTAGTAAATCCGAACCCATACTTTTAAGTCAATACATTTTTCAAAAAGTTTCGGGCTATAGGGGACTTTTTCGGGGCGTTATGGCTTTTTGGAGTGCCTTAAAATATTTAGAATGTATAAATGTGTAAATTTTTTTTTTTTTGATAATTTAAATCAGCCTTTAAACAAAACCTGATGACTGAGGTCCTTTAAAAACAAACGGTCACTAGCTTTGCCAAACTGAGTTTAGGATTTAACAACCCTTTATAATTAGAATCGAACCTATATCATTCCGCCAGTGTATATTTTTCATAATTTAAATAGACCGATCGCAATATAAAAATCATGCATTTAATATTTTTTTTATTATTTGACTCGGCAAAAGGGAATATTTAGGTTAGTGCTTTTTTACCCACAATTTTTTTTTAATTTTTACCCTCTTACAATGCTTTTGATAATACAATAGTTGGCATCACTGTTTTAGCGTCATACCGGTTGCTTGTTTTCATTTGACAGCTTCAACAAATAAAAACCTTTCGAACAATAAAAATATTTCCACACTGGCAAACAAAATGCAAAAATAATTTTGTTTTAAATATTAAGTAACAACCTACATAAGTATGTGTGTACTTACCGTACGGGGACAAGACTGGTCTAAGACTATTGACATGACTGCTTCCTATCCTGTTGAAACTACGTGTGTTAAGAGTACGATGGATGAGCTCGTAGGTTTGGCAAAAAAGATTTCTGTAATCATGCGTCGATAATTTTCACCGTTGACAATCGTCGTCTGACCTCGAGAATTGCTAAATGAAAATGGTTCAATGATCTCATTCGTTGATAAGGCACACCAAACAGGTACCCTGGGGCAATGCAATGGGTTTTGGTTTTTTAATCGGGGATTGCGGGTTCTTGGAAACCAGTAACGGCAGTTTTGCTTGTATACGTGGCCGTTTAAGTAAAACTGAGCCTCGTTGGAATATTACGGTTTTTGGTATGGGAGCATATTCTGGTCATATTTTGCCAAACACTTATTTAAAATACATTTGATATATGGCTTGGTTTCGTTTCAGCTGGTTGGCCGGGCTTCATATACTACGATATACATATGTGTTATGCCTCGAGTAATTGTAGCGAGCCATTTTCTAAAGCAAGTAACTAATAAGTTAAAAATATTTTATTTTGTAGCATTTAAGAAACATTTCGGCCATGAAAAATTGTCTTTCAAGGTTTCTCGACTTTTAAGTTAAACGCCTGTTTGATTACTACCAAATTTTTTTTGTAAACTTGTTTGGGTTTTAATTGATTTTTGTTTTAAGAAAAAAAAAATAGTAAACAATTTTTGGTTATCAACAAAAACGATAACAAAATAGCTCTGTAAAATGTTCAAATTCAAATCATGAAGAATGTATTCAGAGTATAAAACTTACAAAAAGACAGAAAAATCTAAAACAAGTAGATATATTTCAATAAAAACAGTGTTTCTCAATGTATCTATTTGTTTTACAAAAACAAACTCTTAATTAGATTGTTTTCGTATAGAACTGCCACACTAGCTTATGTTAGGTTAAGTCAAAAAGAAGGAGACCTCAAAGTCTCTTAGAACATACAATTAAGCCAGTGATCAACTAGCTGAGCACTCTCGTCAATTGAAAAATAATTGGCGGGGTAGGAATTGGCGCAGAAGTTTACAGATATTCGGAAAATCCTTAACGTTTCTCTTTTAAAATACCTTTCAAGTGAGCCACATCTGGTGTAAAATTAGACATAAAACATTGTGGTATGGTATGTGCAAGACGTGATTCGATCTACCGATTCGATGTCCTCCTTGCATGCCATACAACTGCTCTTTCACAGACATAAAGGTATGTTTGCATGCTTGAGTCGCCTGTTGCACACAACTTGCCTTATTTCGTCTTTCCCAGCTTTAGGATTTTCCTAGACCTATCCGCATTTGCCTCAGAGGACTTTTATTATCCTGCCAACTGTTTGATTGTTTTAAAGTGTTCTGTAGGCAGTTTCTTCTCACTGCCACTTTTAACTTGGTCCCTAAGGACAACCGCTTGCTGTTTTCTAGTTTTACCGGCCAGACTGTCCGGTATGCTGGATTACTCCATAACATTTTGGCATTTTATATTATGTGTTTGCCTACATTTAGAGTAATAATTTATCTTCTTTTTGCATTGAAGCACTGTCCCAGATTTGGTGCTCTCGGACAATATTGCTCTTATCAACCTTTGGCTGTTCAGGTAAATTGGACCTGATTGTGCCTTGAGCCAAAACAAATATTTCGTGATTGCTTGAACTTCTGCTTGTGGTCTGGAAGGCGGAAATAGATCTCGGTCTCTACGTCTTCCAACAAGAGGCCCAACTTGTTTTATTGGGCTTTTGCCCCAAAGGGCTATTAAACCAGTAAACTAGTACGCGGATATTTAAAATCCTCTTCATTGCCTTCGTTAAGGTTGTTTTATTGCTTTGCTTATTCTGTGGCAATATGTACTTTGGATCTTATGAACGATTCTAACGTTCCACTTCCGGAGGTTTTTTAAGGTTATGCTTCTTTAAAGTTAGGTCACATTTTAAACTCTCTGTAGAACGCCCAACATCAGTGAACTTTCACTACTCTTTCCTCCAAGAGGTGATTTCAGTTTCCTTTTCAATCTGCGATAACTTTCAGGTACTTAGCCCTTTCGGATGTAATAAATGTCTTACCCAAGAAACAAGACTTGCCATTATACGCGGTTTTAGTTTTCTTGAGAAAAAAAATTTGATTTTGTTTGGGTTTGTAACTTAACCCCTTGACTGAGTCCCGGTATGTTTAATATTCACACCGTATTCTGCCCTTCTATAAAGCTGTTTTCTGCTTTTTTTCCGTAGGAGAGGGAATAACCCCATCGTCTTTGTTAGCAAACTGTTGTATGTTCCCTAGTGGATTGTATATTTTTGTAACTTATAAAAGGGCCGAAAGAATGTCCTTTTGTTTTCTAACAAATGACTTATTAAATTTAAAAGTAACTGGTCAAAGGATAGGAAAAACATGTCGTTTCGAACGTTAATAAGTCCAATTTACCATTGAGGGACTTCTTTATCATATCACCTTAAGTAGAGCTGTTCCAAATACGCTTCGTTTGAAATAGGCATTTGTTCTATTTCTTCAGTAAAAAGAGTCCTTCGTAAGTTATTAATATCTAATTTATTTTAAAATACTAAATTGTGTTTTTAGTTTCATTAGAAGATTTAGTAGAATTTAAACTATAATTACGTTTCAGAATTATTGCAACCACTTTAACTATTTTGGCTGTGTGTAATGTTTTGAAGAAAATTTTATTATAAAAGGTTAAGGAAACACTGACGCAAATATTTTTAGATTTTGTACAAAATTCGTTTTTGTTGCTGCAATTGTAGTTTGTGGTTTATTCATTTGTCTCAATGGCAGGCGTACAAAACTGGTATGATTGCATTTTTCTCTCATTTGGATGCATTTGAAATTTGTTATTATGCATTTGGTCACAAATCATAAAAACTATCTATGAATTCATAAATATACAGACAAATATTTAGATTCACATAATTCTTTTTGGTTTAACTTTAACCATTGGCGTAGCTACAAATTTTTTCTAGGGGGCAGAAAATTTAAGCGCATGAATTGCATGAAACAAAAAAACTGTTTCTAGAACAATTTTTAAATTTTGGAGGGAGGGCAAAACAAATCCTGGGGTAGGCAATGCACACCCTCCCAAGAATGTCTTTCCTACGCTAGTGACTGTAAATGAAAGTAGTGCACAAGCGCTTGATTGTACGACAGCAATGTATTTGTTACAGTGTACATTTGTGTAGATTTTGACAGATCCAGATATTATAAGTGACAGATGTGTTTAACAAGATCATTTTAAATTAAACTTGGACTTTAAACTGATAAACGCCCCGGGCTACTTCGCAACTTTGAGCTTAGCAAACTTGAATTTTTTCAGTTCTCCAAAAATTAATATTGAAATAAGTCTTTAATCTTTTTATTTGCAGGTAAATCAAAAGTGCTGTTATTTCACATGCAAAAAAGCAGCCAGGAATTTGTAAAAAAGAGTAAGACAGCCCTGTTTAAAAAGTGCCTTATTGTTAAAAGATTTCCACAAGAATGTAAAAAGTTTGCGTGATAAAGGAGAGTAAAGGTTCATTTATACGTGACTTAACCATGCCACAGTTAACAGCTGTTCAAACCAAACTTATGGGCAACACTGTATTTGTTGTTTATAGGTGACTTACTATTACGCCATGACCATAACCTTATAAACAAATTGAGTTGTGGTTTTTATGGCAACGGTTATGGTTATGGCGTTATGGTAAGCCACATATAATTGAACCTTATTTATACCATGAAAAGATAAGGTAAAAAGGTAGGTAGGTTAATAATTGATAATAATTGCGATAGAATAATGGGTAAATACATTTGTGGAGGAAATCACGTCTTAACCTCTTCTTTTATGCTTTTCTTGTCTTCTTTTCTACTCTTTTTGTTATTTCTCCATATAATGCGGGTGCGAACTTTTGCTGCCCAAAAGTAAAAATCTGAATCGATATTTTCTCGAACTCTTCGTTCACTTCATCTGATACACTAAATGATTGCATTCTGTCTACAACAACATTATCAATCTGGATCCTCGTTGTTTGATCTGGTGACATCCACGTGAACTTTTATGTATATTGAAATGTTGAAATCTGTTGCTGCTATGGTCAGGGCAGCGGCCATAAGATCTTTCTAGGTCGTAAAATATATCCTTGGTCTCATCGTCCTTATCTTCGCTCCAAGCATAAGCACAGATAAGACAGTTAAATTAATAATCACCTTTCTTTTTTTTCATAGTGGGCAAGTTGAAGGGTAGGTTACAACCCCGATGCCTAAACCAAATTTAATCGTTTTTATGAGTAAATAGGCGGCACTTTTTAGCTTTCTTCCTTTAATGGGTATTAAAGGCAGCTATCCCTGGTGACACCAAGGCGAGGCCAAGGTTCACAGGAGAGATGAGGTAGGGATCAAGATTGGCCTGGACTTCGGCAAGTTAAAACCAATTAGAGCCGTTGCCTGTATCCCCCTCCTTCTACGTCACCCAAAAACAAAACCAAAAAACCAAAAAAAATATATTTATTAATTGGGTTTTTTCGTTATAAAATTTCCAAGCTTGTCAACAGATTAAAAATAGGTCTTACCGCACTTCTAATGCTGGAATTTTTTTAAAATTTTATTGCTTTTTAATCTGCAGAAGATAAATATTATATGTTTCTTTGATTTTTGCCATTTTTTATTTGTTTCTTTTGTGCACTAAAATTAATGTGTTTTAATTAAATGTTCATTTAGTTAAGAGCTTAAGAAAACAATAACTATTTTTATTACTTTAAAATACAACTTTTATTAAAAAAAATAGAGTAAGATTTTATACCCTACACCGCTATAGGTGGAAAAGGGCATTAAAAAATTATAAAGCTGAGGTTCAAAATGTCCTAAAAGAGTTTCCTAAAGTACATGCTAAGTATTACTTTTCTTAAAATATGCAAATATTTAAGGAAATAAGGGGTGTTACATTAGAAAATATCGACGTAGCACGTAAAAGCAAAGTCGTAAAAGTATGCAGCATAAAAATTGTAGAATACAACATTGTCTGCCTTGACCAACTTTAACTTTCTTACTTGTTTTCTTTATTTAAATGATGTTGTGATCAAAGAATTTTTTAATCTATTTAATCGTATTAAAAAATGATAAAATCGAAATTAAATTCCCAAACTAAGATCCATGAATAAGTTGTTGTTTTAATATACCAGGAAATAAACACCAGTTCAGGATGAACTTTAACTTTAATTGTTAACTGCAAAATATATGACTAATACCATATGGTTTGGCTTAAAAAAGTCTCTAATAAAGATCTTAAAAGTGATACATATTAATGCAATTAAATTACCTTTTTTGACAGTTTGGCAGTTTAAACTACTGATAATTGTATAGAGTTGAGAGAGTTAGTTTTGTTTTAATTTGTGTCACGGAATTCAAAATACTTATACCAATTAAAATTTGGCAAAATATTTTTATAAGTCAGTCGTAAAAATTATCTGGTTTCTTAAAGTAATAAAAATTCCGTTGGGAATGTTATTCCAAAAAAATATTTAGGCTTAAAAATTCAAATAAAAAAATGTTAAAAACAAGCTTTAATAAGTGTTCACTGCACGCGCACTCTGTGGGGGGTCATACTTTTGACCAAAAGTTTTTAATAAAAATTGTTAAGACTTTTTAAAATATCGCAACTGTTAACTGAAATTAAACTTTGGCTAATAATGCGTAAGAAATATCTAATTTTGTACGTTACTAATTCGCATCAAATTTTGACAAATAAAACTTTGTTACACAAAAATTTCAAATAAGCAGAATGGCACAATAGTGTGTTTTGGATTTTTTATGTGTGTAACCTGCTATCCTTTTAGAAAGGTGAGGTTATATACCAACACCATATTTAGGGATAACCAATTGTTACCCAAATACATATATAAAAAAGAAAGAAAATCAAAACAGCTAATAGCGACAAATGATTTGTTGGGTTTTTGAAACAACTCTTGAATGTTTTGGCCTGTTTATAATAATTCTCAATAAGTTTTTAATTATTATACCAAGACAGAAAGTATTTATGAAATTTTTTTAAAACATGATGATTTTGTGTAAGAACCAGTAAAATGCATATAGACAAACCTAGTCTGCAGCAAACCTGTTAACGCTATATTCGGCCTTTCGAAACTCCGAACTTTTTTTATTTTTATCCATTTTTGTTTTATTTTTGAAATAATTTGAATTTTAAAATAGGGATCAGTGTCATATTTTGAACCACTTAGGGTGACTACCCCCAGGTATCACAAAGGGACCGAGGAAACGGACCCAAGTGGGCTGCACAACTATTACTTCAACATTTCCGCAGCCGCCTGTTCAACCTAACCTAGGGTGACTACGGGTGCCCTGGTAGGTCAGTGGTAAGTGCACGAGTCTACCAGTCTGAGGGTTGTGGGTTCGATTCCCACCAGAGACCCTGGTAAGTTTGCTTCATTTTCATTTTCTGTTCTTTCTTTCTTTCTCATCCTTCTCTTAATTTCTTCTTTCCTTCTATCTCAACTTCTCCGGGTAATACAAAGGGACCGAATTGAGCGGACCCAAGTGAGCTGTATCCTTTCCTTCAACGGCTGCCTGTTCTACCTAGGGTGACTACGGTAAAATTGGATTGGGTTTTACCTTTTTCTTTTTAAATTTTGTATGGCAATCTCCTTAGGGAGTAAGTATGTTCCCGAAATATGTTTGGGAGGGGAAACTAATAGGGGTCGTTCGTATACTTTATTTTCTTTAGGCCAACTCTGGGGAAGTTATGGACGTTTCACGTCAATTTTGTAAATTTTGCATGGCAACCTCCTTAGGAGATGGATATATAGGGTAAGTAAGTTTTAGGAATATGTTTGAGAGGGAAAACTAATGGGGATTTGTAATACTTTTAATTCCTCTAGGGGCTACTCCGTGGTAGTTGTTGGGGTTCTTACCCCTTTTTTCACATAAAGTAATGCAACCATGTTAGGGGTTGGTAAGCATGTTTTACAAAAAATTTTGGGAGAAAAATACACTGGGGCTGGTCTTACATTTTACCTTTTTAGAAGCACTCTAGAAGCTATGGGAGCGATTACTGAGCACCTTCAGGGCAGTTGTAGAGTTTTTTATGTTCAAATTGTAGAGAAATAAACAGAAATAGTCAGGGGTTTTGGCTTATATTTCGGGCAATTATCGGGCGAGTTTGCTGGATTTCAAAAGCGATTTGCTTGCAGATATTTCTGATAGTTGATACTACCTACAGGTCTATGCGGCATCAGGGGGCTTCAAAAAGTTGATTCTAACCATAACCGGACATCGCTTAATCGACTTCCCTATCTTTTAGGACAATGAAAATATATACTCTATGGTATCGCAGAAGGATATTAAAAAAATTACAAACGAAATGACAAACTTATATATACCTTTATCACTTATGCGAAAGGTATAATAAGAGCTCAACACTTAGGTGGGTTTCGGTTTGTCTATTCATGTATGTATATGTGGAGTTGTGTCAGAAAAATCTTAATATTGCTTATAAAAACGTTAAAGGGGTCACACTGGCTTTATTTCATGCATAATACGATAACATGTTTAGATTTAATTATATAAATATTAAATAATAGTTAATTAAGTTTAAATTGATATTTAAGTACATGCATACTTTTCAGTGTAAATAAATAAAGTTTTAAATGTTAAAAAATCAGTAAAAGAACGAGATCTGAAAACACCCAACTAATAAAAACATAATTAAATAAATACAAATTAAAAATTTCATATTTTTTACCGATTTCTTAAAAATTTATCATAATGTCTTAACAATCAGACCACAAGCCAAAAAAAAAAGTAAAACAGATTAGCATGTTATTGAACTTCTTACGAATCGAATTTGTAATGCAAAAAGGTTTATATTGTTTTGACTTAAAATGGGCAGTTAAAAGAACTTGTCAAAATTAAGGAATTTTGTTAACAATAAATATAAAAGCTAAGTTTTACGAGTCGAAGTAATTTACATAATTTTTACTTTAACATTAATACAACGACTATTAAATGTAGAAATACACAAAAACAGCTGTAAGAATCCCAATCGTAAAGCACTGATGAAGTCCAAATACAAACAAACAAATATTGTTTATCACAACTACCATTAGGGAGCTAAGTCCCATTAAAACTGGACTTTTTAAGCGTTCCTCATTAGAAATTTTTTTTTATCAAAATGTCAAATATGATTATAAAAATAAGCAGATCCTTGATATAAAGGACTTACTTGAAGCTTTATTTAAATAAATAAGAAAGGGGATACTTTTTATTTCCGCAACAATGACTTTTTTCGCGCTTAATTCGGTATTGGGACCATAGCGCGATTGAGGCCGGAAGTTAACTTAGTTAACAACTGGGATTACGAAGTTGTGGGTTAATTGCAAGTATAAACAAAAACAACAACAAGAAAATTTTCAACAATTAACACAGTCTGCCAATATGTACCAGTTTATTTTTGTATGCACCTTTCATGCTTCCTTTATCTTCGCTCGAATATTATTTTTTTACCTAAAACTAAAAGAAAAACAACCTGTCGTAATGCAAACACGCACACAAACTAATGTCTACAACATTAAGGAAAAACTAAAGCAGTAAACAATATAAGGAGACAGACACAAAAGTCTCTATTTTGCCAATATGTATGTACTGCATATCGTGCCTTCTCTGAGTAAATCTTATAACTCCAAACCAAATGTTGTCAATAAAACTCTTAATTTTTTCATAATCAAATAAAGGAAAACTTCTTAAATTAATTTCAAGTTTAAATGCTTTTCTATTATATCATGTTTAATGCTTATCATTCTGAGTTAGTGACGGCAAATTCCACTATTTTTGTATCAAACTATTAAAAATATCTGCAAGAAAATCGCTATTGAAATCCAGAAAAATCGCCAGATAACTGACCGAGATAGAAGCGAAAAACCAAGACTTCCTCTATTTATATCTCTATAGTTTTTAAATTAAAACCTCTACAACTGCCCCGGAGTTGCCCGTACACGGGTGTAATAAGAGACCGACTCCCATTCTGTTTCCGTCCCCTAACAGGGTTGCCATACAAAGTTAAATTTATTTTAACTTTCTTTAAATCGCTTCCAGAGCTCCCAGGGTGCTTCTACAAAGGTCAAATGTAAGAACGATCCCAATTAATTTTTCGTTCCAAGCATTTTTGTGAAACATTCTTACTCCTAATTTCCAGCTCCTTACAGGGTTGCCATATGAAATTTAAAATAATTACGGTAGAAACCCCTACAGCTTCCCAGAGTCGCCCTTAGAGGAATAAAATGTATCACAGGCCCCTATTAAATTTTCTTTCAAACATATTCTTAGAACATACTTACCCCCCATCACCATCAATTCAGGAAGCTGCCATACAAAATTAACGAAAATGAAGTAAAAACGCCTATAACTTCCCCAAATAGGTTTTAAGAAAATAAAGTGTAGGACCGATCCCCACTAGTTTTCTTTTTCAAACATATTCCTATAACATACTTCTCTTTACTATCCACTGCCTAAGGGGGTCCAATACAAAGTTTGGGATATTTTTATAATGGCAGATAGGAATAACTGATCAGCTGACTTCTATTTCTGCCATATATTTTCTAACTTAGCTTGGACAATTGTTTATGTTATACAATGGTTGTGTATACTGTGTGTATGTGTGTTCGCAACATTTCCGACAACCAAGCGGGAATCAGCAACAACAAAATACATGCTGCAATTTTACAGGAAGTTGTTGTTTTAGGGACGATCCCACCTTCTTATTCCACCATGATTTTAAATAAAATAAATTAACGAACTACATAAAAAAATCAAACAAATTTTTACAGAGAGACAACGATATGTTTTACAAACTTGCTTACACTAGTTTTTGTAATTATATGATCACGAGCCAAAGTCGGAGAAACAAAACAAAAACCGAAATTGCTATTGATACTCTTTGGAATGAGTAACTATTTATGTACCAAAAACAAACAAAAAACTCACTCTTATTTATAAACAAAGCACATGTTTAGTTGATATTTGTTGATTATTGTTGTTTCTGTGATATTGATTTGTGTTAATCAGTATTTGTATTTTTATTGGCTAGTGCAGCTAGTCATATCAAATAAGATTTTTTTAAGATAAAAGGGGATTAAAAATGACAAATAAAAAACAAGTAAAAATTTGTAGTCGGTCAAGCCCAAATTTATTATGCCCTAAACGGCAATTTTTTTCACATATACAGTAGTTTTTCGATATAACGAACCTAATTATTGTCAGACCTATTTATTAAAGTGAATTGTTTGTTTTACCTAGGGTTTTCTTTTTTCCGGAAATTTTTTCTTTCCGGGAAACGGGAAAATGTTAATTAGCTTTCTGGGAATCCCGCTCTACAAATTAAGGAAAATATACAGGTTGTTATAATACATTAAAAACTGTTTAAATTGCCAATAAAAAATTTATAATAATACGCATATAAACTGCAGAATACGTGGGGAGAAGTGTCTTCATGCCATCACCCCTATCGCCTGCTTCGGTGCCCTTTTCGAGACATTATCTGTAGCAAAAAACGCCTTTAAATAGAAATATGTGGAATATATAGATTTTAACGCGGAAAACTCATATTCCCTTTCAGTTTTTTTTATATTGGGTTCAAATTTTTTTATGGGCTCTTTGAATATTTCGCCAGACGGAGGGATAAGGGAAATGCTTTAATCGATTTAGCAAAATATTCCGAGTCAATCGGTTTAATTGAAGATTCGTGTTAGGCTTTTTTAAAGCCAAAATAACGCTCTTTAGTGCCTTTTTTGTGTATTTTATTTATTTCCAAAAAGTTGGCATCACAAGTAAAGTAATTTTGAGGGTAGCTCTGACCTAAAAGCTTATTCCGGAGGGCCATTCGTATTACGGCTATGTGTAAAATTTGACCGACCGACACCAGTTGTAGTAGACTTTGTTTGTTTTTTTTATCACGCAACCACACCATACGCCATGAAAGATATTCAAAACTGTTTAAGCATCATAGAGAACGCGAAAGGCTAATGCTTTTTAAAATTGTAAAACCCTTCAACTAAATGAATTATTTTGTTGTAAAAAAATAAAAATTATAACTAATTTGTATCATCAGTGATCCGATCTATTTAAGCTATTTTCAATATGTAAAAAGGTTTGAAGTCGTTAGCTATTACAGCATATCGAAAACTTCATAAAATTGGTCGTTTATATGGGGACTATCATTGCTACCGTGTCTCTATTTTACCACTTTCTTTCCTTTCGAAATGCAGACTTTTTACTTGAATTACTTTGAGGGCGATTTAAGGTCAATGGCTTTTATACAGGGTGTCCGCCGCCAAGGTATACTACTTTGTTTTGCCACCATTTTGGTAAACATTAGTCTTGACAGTTCATATTAGGCAGTCGTTAAGTAGAGACGTGCAAATTTATTATGGAAAAATATTGGGTAAACCAACGTCTTTTAATCGTTAAAAAATTTTATTAAAATCAGTCATAGATTTTCCCGAAAAAATGTCAATGAGTGACGAGGCACATTTTCATTTGAATGGATATGTGAGTAAACAGAATAGTCGGCTCTGGGCAATGAAAAAACCCTAAAGTTATTTATCATTCAGCTTTACATCCATTCAAAGTGACAGTCTAGTGTGCGATTTGGTCAGCAGGAATGATTGGACCTTACTTTTTTGAAACTGAAAATGGCGTAACGGTAACTGTCAGTGGGGAGCGATATCGTGATATGATTGAAAACTTTTTAATGCCACATTTGCGTGCTTTGGACTTAGGTAACATGAGGTATCAACAAGACGGTGGCACATCACATACAGCCAGGATTACAATGGAATTACTGGGAGACCACTTTCCACAAGTTTTTTCAATAAATGGTGATGTTGATTGGCCTCTACGGTCGCCTAATCTGATTCCGGGCTTCTTTTTTTTTTTTGGGATATCTGGGTTGACTTTTAAAGCGGGCGGACAGATAGACATGGCTTAAACGACTTTCCTATATATATAAATCCAGAATATAAATATAATGTGGGGTGGCAGATGAGCATTGAGGCTATGCCAAAAAATAGACCAATTATCGCTAAAAACAACAGACTTCATGCCAGAACTAAAAAACATACATGTGTCAAATTTTATCAAAATATCTTCAAAATTGTGAAGATCCAGACGGACGAATGGATGGACGGACGGACGGACATGCTTAAATCGACTCAGGAAGGGATTTTGAGTTGATCGGTATACTTTAATGTAAGTCTCTGACTATTACTTTTGGGCGTTACAAACATCTGCAGAAACGCATAATACCACTACAATGTGTGTGGTGTGGATTTAAATACAAATTAAATGATAAACTGCTTTATATCTTCAAAATAACTTAAACTCGATCTAATATACTTTTTCTTACTCTTTACTTTTAGATTTACAACCAGAGTATTTCTGGTACGTTTTATGGATAAACAAAAAAGTACCAACCAACACAAATACTGGTAGTAGAACTAAATATAAACACTACAACAGGTGAATGGAAACAAACTCATTGGCCAAGATACGGATAAATGTAAAAAAAATAAATTTTATTTGTGTGTGTGCCCGTATCTGCGTTTGAGTAGCTGAGAATTGAGCTGAAACAAACATAGAAATCGTTTGATAAAATTTAAAAAGGTGACTGGCAGAAGGCAGACATGTAACTTATACCAGAGAAAATAGGTCCATGGATTTTTTTATTTTACTTAATACATACATATGTGTGTATGTATGTATGTATGTACATTCTTATGTGTGCTAATGTTTATAAAAACTAAACCATTTTGAAGACCTGGTTAGATACAAAATAGAGCATACAAAAACGATTTGAGAGCAAAAGCAGTGTTTACCCAAAGCAGTTTAGATAAAAAACAAATCAATTTTTTAATTCTAGTTTACAAAATAGAAAAAAAGTTTATTCTAACAAGAGATTTTTAAATCACAACAACGGATAACGCGAACGCGAAAAGTTGTAAAAATCGTTTGCATTTACACTCTAAAAAATGTTGATTTGAAAATTAAAAAATATAAATCAAAGATCAGTATTTTTTTTTCAAGGACAGCTCTTAAAAAAAAGAATTACAATTAGATTTAACAAACTGTTTAATGCTAAAAGCGTATGTGATTTATCTAAATTGAGTGGCAAAAAAGTGTAAATCTCTAAAAAATATGAGAATGTTGCACAAACCAGTTTAAAAAAATAATTAATTAAAAAAGTAAATAAAACAAAAAAAAAGTAGCAATAAAAATGAATTCTTTAATTATTTTAAGATTAAAGAGCAGTTTTTATTTAAAATCGATCATAATAACATATGTATACAAGTATGTATCAATTTGTACAAGAATACAAAAAAAGATCAGTGACATTAAAAATTTCGCCAAAAAACAGAATATCCAAGCAAAATTTTAAAAGTTTGTAGAGGCATAGTCTTGCATATAAATTACTACAACATACAGTAAAAAATTCCCACCTGCTCTTATAACACATAACAACAATAAAATCAAAGCACATTGTTTTGGCGCAAAATCGATAATTTTTAAAAACAAAAAAATTTAAATTAAGTGACATATTCTCTTTACACCATTAAAAAAACAATAAATATCATGACACACTACATTTAAATTATCAACAGATCGTTTAAATTAAAAAAAATCGAAAAAAATTTAAAAAATATTTAACAAATTAATCATTGTTTTTATACTAAAGCAGTGCAACAATGAAAATGATAAATTAAAATTAAAAGTTTAAAAAGTAGAAATTTTCACTGTTTTAAAATAATCAAAATTTATATCCAAAGAATATAATTTTTTTTTCAAAATGAGTCTGTTTCTCAACCTTAGAAAATTTCGCTTTAGGCAGTTATAATTTAGGAGAAAACGGATGACGGAAACTAAACCTTAAAAGAGGGTAAGTTTATTCTTTTATTTTAGGGCATCGAAAAGTTTTTTGAAAATATTACCTTCTTTAACAAAGTTAAGTAGATTTTAGGGTATTTTACTTCTTATTTTAAAATTTAGGTTAGACCTTAAAATAGTTTCATATTTACGTATCTATTGTTTCCTCAAAACATACATATATGTACATATTTGCAAGCATGGTAGAATAATAAGGTGACCGCGCCCCTACAACAACAACTTCCTGTAAAAATTTAGCATGTATTTTGTTGTTGCTAAATTCTTGTCAGGTTGTATGTACATACATACATATGTTTATTCTTACAGCACAAATATCGTCAACATTGGTCACTCATTTTAATAAACACATCCCAGGCAGAAATATACGATTCTAAAACAATGTTCCAAAATTGTTGTACCACCACAGCCCTGTAAACACAAAATTTCGATTCTTTCAAAATATTGTACCATTACAGTACTGTATGTACAAAATCGCAACCCTGGCTTGTAAACGTCAAATTGGCTTTTTAAATAAAAAAAAAAATGTTTATATTTTTAATTAAATAAAAATGTATAAACGTAAAAAAAAAAATTAAAAAACCCTTAAGATGCGCTGTAAAGCCTTTTGCTTGTTTTATTTTGCTACTTATAAACATATTTATTTAAAAAATCTCTTATTCAAAAGCCCAAAGTAACAATGTCCACCATTTTAACAAACGCAATTCAAACTCCTCAGACAGAAAAGATAAAAATATTATTCTAATACCATAAATTTAAACTTACAGTATTGCTACAACATAAAAACCAAGAGTCGAAAGAAGCCCATTTAGCGCACCATTTTAACATCGAGACAGCATTGTTAACTTGTAAAATTTACGTTATTTTGATATTGAGAGTCCTCTCCCAACATCGGTACAGAATCGGTTTGATTGTCTTTTTCTACCTGGGATGATAAATAGTCATAATCAAATAGAAAAACATTCCTGATTTAATTTAAAGAAAAATGAAAAAAAAGTGATATAAATGATTACCAGGGGGCCCATTATGGAAGTCGGCACCGAAAAAACTTGGCATCGATGTTTATTTTAATTGTTTGAAATTTTCTTATGAAGTAACTCAATATCAAGTCAGTTCAGTGACTTTTGGCTTCGGTTTTAAAACTGAAAAATCTTAAAGATATATTTTACTTTTTAATTTAAGTAGTTTGACAGCTAGCCATGATAAAAATCCGGAGCAAAAAATGATCGGCTGTGTTTTCGACTGTACCATGTTCGTTGTACCATGGTCCTTTCCTTACGATTTTTCGAAAACTTTCAAATAAATTTTATAAAATACCATTTAAACATTAATTTGCATTTTTTATTTGTCGGCCAGAAAGAACCCTTTGGGAATGATTAAACTAATGCGATCTTATTAACAAACAAAAATCGCAATAAGAAGCCGCAGCAACTTTCTTTTATAGTTTTTTTGAAATTATTATACCCTTCACATAGTGATAAGGGTATATATCAGTTTGTCATTCCGTTTGTAATTTCTTCATTATCCATTTGCGACCCCATGAAGTATATATATTCTGGATCCTTATAGATAGGGAAGTTGATATAGCCATGTCCGTCTGTCTGTCCGTCTGTCGTTTTGTTGAAATCAAGTTTCCGGCGTCAAATAAAAAGATACAGAAAAGCTATTAGTGTCAAACTGTTAGAAATATACCGCCAACAATCGCTATTTAAAATCAGCAAAATCGGTTCACTATTGACCGATATATAAGCGAAAACCCAAAATAACCCATTTTTCTTAGGACAAAATCCTTGCATATATCCCTATATATCTCAATAAATATAGTCATTCTTGCCACAAAACTTGGCACGGATACTCTTAAAGTAGGTACCTAAATAATGGAAAAATTTTTTTTCAGATAGGATCAGGGGAAAAGGTAGTTTTCCTACAATTGCACAAATTTGGTAAAATATTTTATGCGCCATATCTCGGAAACTATAACAGCTATCGCCTTAAAATGTTCTAACAAAAGTAATTGTACAATAAGACCTACACTTTAAAAAAATTTTTTTTTGGTGGGGGCGGAAAAAGGGGTAGCTCCCATACAAATTAACAATTTTTGTAAAATTTTCGATACGCTATATCTCGGAAACTGTAACAGATATCAAAATGAAATAATCTACAAGAACTAATTGGACAACAAAACCTACGCTTTGAAGTAAAAATTTTTTTGGTGGGGGGTGAATATGGGGTAGCTCCCATACAAATTCACAATTTTTGTAAAATTTTCGATACGTTATATCTCGAAAAATGTAATAGATATCAAAATCAAATATTCTACAAAAAGTAATTGGACAGCAAATCCTACGCTTTGAAGAAAAAATATTTGGGGGGGGGGGGGGGGTGAATATGGGGTAGCTCCCCTACAAATTAACAATTTTTATTAAATTTTCGATACGCTTTATCTCGGAAACTATAATAGATATTAAAATTTTATAATTTCCAAAAAGTAATTGGACAGCAAAACCTACGCTTTGAAGTAAACATTTTTTTGGTGGGGGCAGAAAAAGGGATAGCTCCCATATCATAACAATTTTTATGAAATTTTTGATTCGCTACATCTGGGATATTATAGCAGCTATCGACTTTGAATATTATACACAAAATAATAATCAAATAATTCATACATTTTAATATGAATAATGTCAAAAACTTTTAAAACTCTCGACCTCAAACCTTCGTCATCTGTTTCTATTATTCATACGAACGTTAAAATTTTTTAAAGTTTTTTATGGACATTAAAGCTCGCACAAGGTTTTTTATTATATTATTTGCAGTTCAAAATTACTCGGCTAGGTATATTTAAAGACCAATGTGAAGGGTATATAAGATTCGGCACAGCCGAATATAGCACTCTTACTTGTTTTTTAATCCAAATTGTTGTACTATTTCTTTGCACTAAATTTAAAGTCAATATCCCCTTTCCTTTGTATAGGAGCTTCCTCTTGACGTGCTACAATCCGACTATTTTTTTTAAAGGTAGATCTCGATGTATAATTATTTTCTGTTAATTTAAAGTCGATAGCCCAAGGTATAGCGTATCAACAACTTCTTTATAAAATTTATTCGTTTATAATGGGAACATTGCTCCCCTCTCCTTTTATCCAACTACAACAACAGAATAGGGGAGATAAATGGTATGTGGCTAAGTGGCTCTAAAATTATATGAAAGTTGTTTAAACATTTTAACGTTCTTTAATTTAAGCCCTCTATTTTCCTTTTTATTTTTCAATTAATCCATTTAAGCCATTTTACAAACAGACGGTGCATATAAATATACACATGAACATATCGTAACTTGAAATTGAAAGGGGTTTTACTATCAAAAAAAAAAATAAATGTTAAATTTCTGATTGATAATGGTACAGCAAATCAAAACCCAAACTTTGGGCCTTCCATTATAGAAATAATGACTTTAATATGGAAATTCTAAAGGGCGTAACAACAAATGTTTTTACAAGTCAAAAAATCCTTGCAACGTATTAGACCACACCAATTAATGAAGGTTTAACTAAGCTTTCTAACTGAAGTGTTTTTGTGAGTTTTGCTTTTACAGTAATTTTGACTTAACTGCACAGTCAACTTTGCACTATTTTTAGTGCAGGTAAGTCAAAAGTGCTGTTATATTTAATAAAAAATAGCAACAAGAACTTTTTTTAAAAACCATGATAAAAAATTCAACTTGTGCCAAATTTTTGAGAGATTTTCAAAAAGAAAGTTCACTTAAAAAAGGAATTTTGTATGGGCTTTTTAAGAAAAGTGAGAGAAGGTACCAGTTTTGTGCAGTCAAAAAGGCACTTAAAAGAAGGACAGCTAAATCACAATTACTACATAAGTAATTAGTTTATCTAGAAAAAACACTTTTTATTTTACAACGTTTTTTTACACTCCCTATTTAACTTTAACAAATTATATCTGGTCCTTTTGCAATTCAGGTAACAATATGGTTGCATATCCATATTGTTAACAGAAGGCGACTTGAAATTCGCATTTCGATTGTTATTGCGGTTGTTAAATAAATTTTACTCACGTTACGTATTTGTGTTTAATTCTTTTTATTAATATTTTTTCTATTTATTATTATTTTTGTTGCATTAATTATAAATAACAATAACAACAAAAAAAAACAAATGAAATTAATATTTGTTTTGTTATTATATTTTCTGTAGACATTGGGTAATGGGGTTTATAAATGAAAATGCATTTTTAATTAATGTTTACAAGCAGATTAAATTAAGTAAAATTGTATGAGTCAAATACACTGTTTGTTTTTTTATGAAAATAAAAATAAAAAGGAAAAAAAAACAATAAAACGCAAAGAGTTGTATAGAAAATGCTAACAATAGACCAAATACAACAGGCTTTTTAATCATAGATAAAAAGATTCAAAAGAGTATTTAAGAACTACAAAATAGTAATTTATAAAAATATGAAAATCGGATATAAAACTAATGAGATATGTAGGGCGTAAAAGTAATGCAAATAAAAAATTTTTAAATTTTGTTAAATGAGGTAAAGTGTAATAAAAATTCAATGTTAAAAACGACATTAGGTACACACAAAAAATTATCTAAGAAAACTTTACTTAAATCAAGCCATAGCGGTGTCAAAAGTACGGTGAGTACGGTTTTTCTTAAATCAAGTACGAAATTTCTTACTCCAAGTACGATTTTTTTAGTACGAATTTCTTACTTTTAGCCACAATTAAGCCAAAAAAAGGATTGATTTAAGTTCGGAACCGTACTTGATGTAAGCGAAAAAAAGATTGATTTAAGCCGTAAGCGGGATTGTTTCGAAAATGAAATGTCATTTTTTTGACTTATGGAGCTTTATTAAAGAAGAAGAATTTTATATTTTAGTTTTATTTTATAGATACTAAAAATTTATAATTTTAAAATTTCATTTTTTGTACTTACCGAAGCTGCGATTCGAATCAGGGACTTCTGCACTGCAGTACAAGCGCGTTACCTCTAGGCCACCGAGACACTTTGTTTTCAAATGTAAAATAATATATTAAACCATCAAGCTTTTTTCTGCTTGATTTGTTAAAGCAATCTGAATAGGCTTGATTTAAAAAAATGTAAGTAAGGATTGTACTTAAAAATTTCAAGAAAGATTTTGGATAAATTAAAGAATAAAATTCTTGAATTTAGAAAGCGGTTTTTCTTTCTGTGTACTAAACAAAAAATTTTTCTTACTTCTGATCTTTATATTATAGTTCACATATGGTTAAGGGTATATGTATATCCATTAGTAGTTTCTACAATATTAATCTGCAAACTTCAAAGCATATACATATGTATATCCTTATAAATTTAATAAACGCTTCCTAAATGGCTTTCCACAACCTGGTTAGGTCTTTAGTTGACATAAGGTTAATATCATGGCTTCTCTATCTTCTGCGCTTATTTCTCCAACCCCGGATAATCAAAACTGTAAGATGTTGTTGTACCCGATTTCTTCAACTTCTTCGCATCCCTTTAGAATTTGAATACACCTTTTATTTTTTTGGGAATTTTATTTATTTATTTGTTGTTAATTATACGTATAATGTCTCAAATTAGGAAAAATTCAATTTTTTTTTGCAAGTAAAAATATTAGTCGGTCAAGCCCGACAATATTATACCCTACACCAAATTTATATGGGTGCTATATAAAAAAATAGACCAATAATTATACCTTTCACATAATGATAACATACCCCAGTTTGTCAATTGGTTTGTAATTTCTACAATATTCACTTTAGACCCCATAAAGTACATATATTCTGGATCCTTATAGGTAGGGAAGTCGATATAGCCATGCTGGTCTACCCACCTGTCCGCCTGTTTGTCTGCTGAATCCAAGTTTCCGTATTCAAATGAAGTCGCACAGAAAACGTTCAGTATCAAAGAGTCAGAAATATCCCTGGGACAATCGCTATTTAAGATCAGCAAAACCGGTTCACTATAGATCAAAATATAAGCAAAACCCAAATATAACCCATTTTTTTCCACATAATCCATGCATACATCCCTATATATCTCAGTAAATATAGCGACTATTGCCACAAAAAATAGCACGGATACGTTAAAGAAAGCGACCTAAATAAGGGAAACATTTTTTTCAGATATGTGGGATCAGAGGAAGTGGTATTTCCCCTACAATTGCACAAATTGTGTGAAATATTCTATGCGCTAAATCTGGGAAACTGTAACAGCTATCTACATCAAATGTTGTACAAAAGCTAAATGGACAATAAGACCTTCATTTTAGAAAAAATTGTTTTGGGCCGGGGAAGTGGTAGCTCCCATAAAAATTAACAATTTTTATGAAATTTGCGATACGCTATGTCTCGAAAACTATAACAGCTATCGAGTTCAAATGTTTTACACAAATTAATTCGAAAGTAAGACCTACACTTTGGAAAAAAACTTTTTGGGTAGGGGCTGCAGGCAAATCAATATCAAATTCATACGTAATTACATTACATTACATACATACATTAAAAATCAACCCCCGTTTTTAAAACTAACACACCAGGAACATCTCGTCAACAGTAAAATTTCGAGATGAATTGAAATTGAAGTGTGTGATCATGATGAATTGATGTCCCGTTGTTGTTTACTTAAGTGTGCTAAGGTGTGAATATATTTTTCATTTAAGTTAAGTTAAGTAAACAAAAGAGATGGCAAACAATACAACGCAGCACTTATTGTTTTGTGTGCACACGTAACGTATATGAAATGAATTGAAAATTCCAGATGATGTCTTAGTTAGTGTCGTCTTGGGCTGGCCTCTAATACGAACGTTAAAATTTTTTTACGTTTTCTATTTCGAAAACCAGGATTGCTATTAACTTAAAATCCGGCACAAAGTATTTTTATTACAATATTTTCAGTACGAAATAACACGGCTTGATCAGATGGCTGGGTATATTAAAAGACTAATGTGAAGGGTACATAAGATCCGTCACAGCCGAATATAGCGCTCTTACCTGTTTTATTCTCATAGCAATCCTTCGCATTTGGCGCTTTGTTTAAATTAATATTTTAAACTGCTTTTACAAAGTAGCGGGTTAATTGCTTGTAATAAATAAATATTTTATGTTTTAGTGCTAAACTTGTCTAAATATTAAACACATTAGGCTAAAAATATTATAGAATCTTTAATTGTTTTAACTTTTTTTGTTTAGAATTATTTAGTTTAAGCGCATAAAATTGTAAAATTAACAAAAAAACTTCATTGTTACAACGAAGAAACATATTTTCTTTTTGACGTAAATATGTAGTAAACGGTGTCAAATTTAAATTAAAAACAGTTGTATAAAGTATTTATAACTTCCAGATTATTTCTATTTATAGATCAATAGACAAAATATTTCTCATAATTGCATTGTTTTGTTGTATACCGTAAGTTTGTGTAATCAAATATGATAAAGTCTTCCTGTTAAAAAAAAAAAAAAAAACAATGACAAATACTCATTTCGATGAAAAGCAAGCTTTCTCAAGTGTTGTTTTAACATTCACTTGTTGATCTAAATGAAATAACAGATAAAACAACTGTCACTTGTATTAAATAATAATATTTAATAATATTTTTTCTTTAGTGTTATAATTGGCGGGAAGTCAAATAAATAACCGTAATTTAACACTTAAGTGTTAATATGTCTTTTAGCAGACATTTTTCGAAAATATTTTTAAGATTATTTAAACAAATTTAAATCTATTTTTAACCATTTTTTCAGTCATCAATAAATTCTATTGATCCCAAAACAATACAAAATTTTCTTCTCTCTATGAGGAATTTCTTTTCAAAAGAAATAAAAAAAAAAATTTAAAGAGTCAATATTGAATTTAAATATTTTTAAATATAAACTGTTTGTTTTATTGGTGTTAAACATTTTGAGGTTTTGTTATTCTTTATAAAGTTTTTGATAAATAAATTGGTTTCTTTAAACAAAAAAAAAAAAAAAAACAACTGGCGTCACTTTTGCGGAATTTCCATCTTCATTTTTTTTAAAGAAATAAAGTTTTATAACATCAATAAAAATATTTTTATATAATTTTTTTCATCAAAAAAAAGAGTCATTATCGTCTGATGGCGTTTCAATCCGGTTTTGTTATTAGATTTTTTACTTTCGCTTTAATTAATTTTGAGAAATTTTTTATAAAAAAGTATTTGGATAATGCCTGTTGTATAGTATAATTAATTATTTTCTTTTAAACTTATTTGTAGAAGTAGCATGTTTAACAGGCAATAAATTAACTGTTATTAACTGAAATCAAATCAATGTGGAATTTTTGATAAGGCCACGAACAGGTTTAACATTTTTAACTGTCTCAGCGTAAAAAGTCGATTGTCAATCTTTAGACCTTTTAAATTGATCGAATACCTTTAGTTTAAACTTAAAATTTTTGATAAATATATTAAAAAGCATTCTGTTTTAAAATTGATTAATGATGACTTTTAATTAAACATTTTGAATATTAAGTCAGTAGGTAATGGCTAAGGTAATTATGGCAAGTGGTACTAGTATGGTACATAGTATATTGCGAATTGAGTATCGCGAATTTTCGTGCAATTATTATTATTTATATATAAATCAGTTAAGCCAAAAGCTAACGTAATATTGAGTTGAGGCCTACTAAGATTGGTATGGTCAATAACTGAACTGATCGTTATAATAAAAATAATAATTTTTTTTTAATAAAATAATTTGATAGCCGTGCCGTGTGTTATACAATTTTCTGTGGTAATACAAGGTGGGCCAAAACAAGTCATCCGATGTTGTTTGGCTCTCATTTGTTTTCTAAATGAAAAACTTCGATTCTGTTTTTGATTATGTTTATTTGAACCTCTAGAATTTTACTGGTCAATTCGGGAAGATGATATCGGCCAAATAAGCGGCGGAAACTTCGGGTGACAGATTCTAGCACTCGTGTCGAATGTTGTCCTTGAGGGCTTCCAGGGTCTCGGGCTTGTTCACGGAAACACGGGATGACTTCTAAAAGCCCCACAAAAAAAGTCCGGAACGGTTAAATCGGGTGATCTTGCTGGCCAATGTAAATCGCCAAAACGAGAGTGTGTGCCGTTGCTCAGTCCTGTTGGAACCACATGCCCTCCATTTCTAATTCCTTCAATTGCGTCAGAAAAATCTCAGCTGACATGAACCTATAGCGCGCACCGTTCACTGTGTTCGTTTGACCAGCGGCGTCCTCGAAAAAAATAGCTCGATGACTCCTCCAGCGTGAACAGCGCATCATGCACTCACTTTGAGTTGGTGTAATGGTTCCTAGTGCATCACTCGTAGATTTTCGGTGCTCCAGAAGCGATAGTTTTGCTTGTTCTTGTACCGCAGTCCTCAGACGAATTATTCTCTATGGCGCACAGTGCTTTGATCCCATATAGTGATGGGACAAAAATAGAAGGAGTGGTCCTAGAGCCTTGAAATTTGGGACAGTAGTATAAAATACTTAAATTAAGAAAAATTCAATTTTTGGAAAAAATCGGGCAAAGGACACGCCTACTGCCCATATATAGAAAGGACGAAATTTTCAATTTTGACTACATAACTGCACAGAAAGTTACAATAGTCCGTAGATTATTTACATCCCGTGCTAGTAACTTGTGCGATAATTTTTATTGGGATTGACGCAAGGACTCTAGGTCTTGCCATATATCCTTTTTTGCAAAAATGCTAAGACTGTTACAAAAGTTAGCCGATTCTCATTAAATTGGGTGGTATGGTTATTATTATGTGTCAAACAAATGTTAGTGCCAAATTACATTAAAATTGATTTATAAAAATAGAAAATAAAAATTAAATTGGCTAAAAATCTTCTACATTATGATTTTGACGACAACGTGAAAGTACAAAATGACAATCTTTCTAAATTAAATTTAATTTAAAATACGTATAAGTGCGTTTTTTAATAATATTTTTTTTTTAATAAATTATATATGTATATTTTATTTTACAATAAATCTTCTTCAGTATTAGAATCTTCCCAAAAAATATTGCTGCTCAATGAAACATATGTCTCGTCGTCTTCAACTGGCTCATTGGTATTTTCTCTTAGGTATATATATATCAATTTCTGCAAATAATGGATTTTTTTTAGGTCTTTGGATTCTTTTTTGATGTCAAAAACGGATATAAAGATAGTATTAAATCTTTATGAGTGTATTTTCGTGACGTTTTCCTCGTATGGGACAGTCTTGCTTTTCTCACGATTTTGTGGTTGGCTTCCAATGCTTCTTCAAACAAGCACCCTGAAATTCATTTTCAGATACCACAATAGACGGAATAAATTTTTTTTCTTAGTTTGTAATGCATACAGAGACGGAAAACAATTTGGGTGTATTTCATTTATTGTATTACGTAGCACACTATATTTTCTTTCGGTCAAATCTAAATTCATATATAGCGCCAAAGCTTTTGTTGCTGGTAAGCATTTTCAATTCGACATTAGGCTTTGCAAAACAGAATGAGATTCCCGTTTTAAATTTTCCACTGCAAAATGTAGTTCCTCAAGGGAACATTTTATTACTAACTCTGGGAGTCAAATCTAGCGATTTTCAATTGCTGTATTAGTTTGTTGTGATGCAAAGTTTTATAAGATTTATGAAAAACATTAAATTTTTGTTATATTTTGATCTAGTTTTTGTTATAAGTAGTCACAACAGACCTGGAAAAAACAATTTTTTGGCAGTTCATAGCTAACATTTTAAAAATTTAGCTAACTTCTAGCGATTTTTTTACTTACTTATCTATATTTTTGGGAAAAAAAGTTAGCAGCAGTGGTGGGAGGTAAACAATGAAACACCAACGTCAATCTCTTAATTTAGCAGCATCTTGAGCGTCAAAAAGAGGCAAACACAATTTTATACTTATTTTTTTAATTTATCTCGTTATTTATTATAATCTTATGGTATCAATTTGGTTTTATATGTTATTATATTGTAAGTTTTATTTATAGTTTTAGCTCCAGAAAACTGTCGAAATTTAAGAAAAAATCACGAAAATAGCCATTTAAAAAAAAAAAATTTTTTTAAAGTTCCGGTTAAATTTTTAAAATTTTTTTTCTTGTAGTTATTAGAAGACAGTATGAATTTTTGAAAACAGAAAAAAACCCATAGACCATATTTTTCTTTTTTTTTTAATTTTCCATCAAAGTTAAAAAATTTTTGGAGCTTAAGTGAATAATAAGCATTTTTCAAAGCAACAAAAACTATGTATAGCAAAATAATATAATGAAAATTTTTGCACAGTTGGTTTCGAATATAGTTAGCTATTACAAGAAACAATTTGAATTTCCTAGTTCAAAAAATTAAATTTTTACAATAATTTTTTTAAAACAATAAAAAACCTAGGTAATTTAGGGTTTTAGTGCCATTTTATAGCGTAAAATACATAGAAACGCAAAAATTTTACTATTTTGCGGTTTTTTTATTAAACAATATTAATTTAAATTTATATTTTTTAGTATTTGTAGTTTGTTTTCTTTTAAACCTTAGAAAACTGTCGAAATTTGAGAAAAAATCACGAAAATAGCCATTTTTAAAAAAAAAAAAATTTTTAAAGTTCCGGTTAAATTTTTAAAATTTTTTTTCTTGTAGTTATTAGAAAACAGTATAAATTTTTGAAAACAGAAAAAAACCCATAGACCATATTTTTCTTTTTTTTTTAATTTTCCATCAAAGCTAAAAAATTTTTAGAGCTTAAGTGAATAATAAGCATTTTTCAAAGCAATAAGAAATACTTATAAAAAAAGAAATCACAAAAAAATTTTTTGACAGTTAGTTGCAAATATAGTTATTTACTACAGAAAAAAATTTCAATCCCATAGTCCAAAAAATAATTTTTTTACAACTGTTTTCCTGAAGCATGTAAGACGCGGGTATTTGTTTAGCCATTTTTACTTCAAATTCTTTGACTTTGGCGCCCCCTAGCGCCACCAAAAAGAGCTAAATCGAAAAAATTCTTTAAAATTTATTTAAAAATTATTGTTATCTGTCGACCTTTATATTTTTATCTACAATATAAAACATTTTTTTTTATTGTATTTTTGTCTATGGGACACAGCACTGTGTGGCGCTCAGCCAAACGTCTTAAGAGACGTACTGCGTAATCTGAAAGGATCCTGGGCAAAAAGAAAAACTTACGAATAAAAATGCGATCGGCTCACAAGAAAGAACGTGTTCACTTCCAATATATGTATGTACTGACGTGAGTGACTTACCGCCCATTGTTTCTAAGCTTCCTATAAAAATATGTTTCCGATTTCCAGATGTCGTAGAAGCTTTCGTTAATTTCAATCTTAAAAAAGCAACAAAATGCTTATGGAGCTACCTTGTACAGCAAAAAAGAATAATTAATCTTATAAACACTATTTTACGACTTTTACATTTTCTGCCAAGATGGAAAGCTGCCTTAGTAAAGGCAAAGGTTATCAAAAAGAATCTACTTTATTCTGACAGCAATTTTTCTTATGCTCTCACTTTGAGAAAGAAATTTTCTCCTAACAATATTGCCACACTTTTATTGAGTTTCATACATTTTGTAAACAAAACTACATGTTTTGGAGAAGAAACCCTAAATTTAAAAATCATAACCAGTTTTCGATAACTCGTATTAAACAGCCTAAGTCCCCTAACGATGACCTTGTTTGTGAGGGATACAAAATTTTTTGGATTGTATTTAAACACATCAAAACTTCTTGAAACTCGTTTTGGGCTATTTGCTATGTGCTTATCAGGGCAACCAAAAATATAGAAAGTCATATTTTTTTGTTCGTCGCATAAGGCTATAATGTTGTAATTCATTCATCCGTCACAGAACTTTTGCATAACTTTGGTATTGAATTGTTTGGGCAAAATATGCTATTCAAAAAGATGTTTTTAAGGTGCATAAAAGCAATAAACAGAAAGCTGACACAAACCTTTATTAGTTTAAAAATTAAACCTTGACAAAAGTTCTATATAAAAAATTTTTTATAAAAAATCATAATTTTTCAAATTATCATTTGAGTTAAAAATCATTAAATTCTCAATGTGACAAAAAATCTTCAAATATTTGATAAAATCATCATTCTGGCAACGCTGCGTTGGGCATCGATGTTTATACGCCATGTTTGTTGTGCTTGCGCCCACCTCCAATAAGAGAAGCGAAAGTGCCCTTTTACCGTTATACAGTTCTTTAAGTCTGTTGAAGGATAAACAACTTAAACAACTACTTGAGACTCTAATATTTCTAACACTAACCTTTTCTGTCACTCAAACACAAATATGTTAAATTTGCTTTATATGCAAATCTCTAAAAATAAATATGTTTTTATAGCGATCGTCTTGTCCTTCTGTCTTATTTATGTCATTGTGTCTAGTTATCTAATCAAGCAAAAGACACAATAAACTGAAATAAAAAAAAAGAAATCAACACCAAACAGCCAAACCATTGTGGCCACGTGTTAAATGTGCAATTTAAATAAAATTTACGATTTTCCATATGGGCATTAGTGGATATTTGAACAATAATTAAAATCAAGTCAGCAACTACTGTTGTTGCTGCTTCAGCTGCCGATCTCTTTAGCAACAAATTGTTTTCTCGATTAAAAAAAAAAATAATAAAACTACTATGAATATTTTGTGCTTTTTTATGGAATTTAATAAATATTCAAATATGTATAAATACTATAAAAGCCGATTATTTCTTTGGATTAGATTTCATCGAACTTAATTTAAAAAATCAAATGAAAAACATAGACAACAGAAAAAACTGAATAAATAAAGAAATAAAATTGACAATCGCATGCTTTAAGTCAGTCAAATTCTTATTATCGTTAAACTCGCAAATGTGTCAAAATCTTTAATTTTAAGTGTAAATAATATTAAAAAAACAAATATAAGATAAAACAGTCAAATATCGGTATAGCGATCGGTAAAATGACATACTCTTTTGTCAAAATGATTGGTGTAGCGAATTGTTTTTCCAAGATTTATGACAAAACTTAGTATCTATTTACATCCTTTTGGGGTAAAATAGAAGGTCCTGGTTATCTTTTTTCTGTCGAATCTAAACCATTTTTTCAGATAGATCATTTTTATACCCTTCACATAGTGATAAGGGTATATATCAGTTTGTCATTCCATTTGTGTTTTCTTTATTATTTATTTGCGACCCCATAAAGTATATATATTCTGGATCCTTATAGATGGGGAAGTTGATATAGCCATGTCCGTCTGTCCGTCTGTTGAAATCAAGTTTCCGGAGTCAAATAAAAAGACACAGACCAGTTAATGTTGTCAAACTATTAGAAATATCCGGGAGACGATCGCTATTTAAAATCAGCAAAATCGGTTCACTATTGACCGAGATACAAGCGAAAACCCAAAGTAACCCATTTTTTTAAGGACAAAATCCGTGCCTATATCCCTATATATCTCAGTAAGTATAGTCACTCTGGCCACAAAACTTGGCACGGATACTCCTAAAGAAGGGACCTAAATAATGGAAAAAGTTTTTAGTTTTCCTACAATTGCACAAATTTGGTGAATTATTTTTTGCGCTATATCTCGGAAACTATAACAGCTATCGACTTTAAATGTTCTACAAAAAGCAGCTGTACACTAAGACCTATACTTTAAAGGAAAAATTTTTTGGATGGGGGCAGAACAAAGGGTAGCTCCCATACAAACTAACAATTTTTATGAAATTTTCGATACGCTATATCTCGGAAACTATAACAGCTATCGACATCAAATGCTCTAAAAAAAGTAATCCGACAACAAAACCTACGCTTTGAAGAAAAAAGTTTTTGGGTTACTAAAAACTCTACACGAAAAGGTATTTATAGATTCCTAGGACGTTTGGAAAATTAAGGATCTGTTGAGATTTTCAGATATTGCCTTAATAGCAACTTGACTGTCAATAAATATATTAATTACCCTTTCTTGTATGCTACAATCTCTTCCTGAAAATTATTTTAATTACCAGTTCCAGACAGTAGAAGGCAGCTTCTACCACTTCTTATATCTTGGACCTATCCGAATGCATATTAACGATGATCGTGGAGCTAGTGGAACTGTTAATGAAATTAGACTCTTTAAAGGGAATTTGTGTGAAATAATTTATTTTTATATGAAAATCATTCGAGCCACATTTAGTTCCGACACTGATATTCATAAGGTATTAATGAGGATTAACATAAAATTTTAAGAAAATCTTAGACGTTGTTTAATGTGATTTTCGGAACTAGGTTTTATTTACATAGGTGCAATAGTATCTTATGGACTGTTTGGAATAAAATTATGCGCGACAATTACGTCTTTGACCATATGATAATTTTTGAATGCAAAGTAATTTTAAGGATGTTGTGGGTGATAAGGCTTATTCCAGTAGGGCATTTGTACAGGGGCTATGTAAAACAATAGACTAATCGTTACTGGTTTTAATAGGTTTTGTTCCCCAGCCCAAAAAAAATATCTCAGCTGTATCAAGTCTAACTATTTACAAAACTGCGACGCGAATTAAGGCTTCGTTAGTCTTTAATTTCTGTTGCCGTTCTTTAACGTGCCATTCAGTTGTTTTATTTTAGTAGTTACTTTTTCTGTTAAAACGTATCAAAATTTTTATGGTTTTAATGGCGGAAAAAGCAGCTGATTCTTGCCGTCACTTAACAACGTTGCAAAAATTTTGTTTTTAACAGGTTGATCCGCAACGAAACGCCACGAAACGAAAAAACTAACTACTTACACACATTTTTTATTAACAAAAAACAATCAGCTGATTCATCACGGAACAGAAAGTAAAGACTAACGAAGCCTTTATGATCATAAGCCATTGAACATTGTTAAGTCATTTTAGGAAGTGATTCTGAGTGGGCCGGTATAATTGAACGTGAGTGTAGCTCTTGCATTGGCACATATATCTTTAACATAATATGTATATACAAAAATATATATTCATACATACGTACATACATATCTGCTTATTTTTTAACGGATTTTTGTTAAACTGATTGTTTGTTATACCGAGCTCTGCCTGTAACATCAAACATTAAAAAGTGTTAGAAAATGGACAACAATACAATAAATATGGTAACAACAAACAAAAGCATACGAAAAACACATAAATAATTAATAAATGAAATTAACATATTTTTAAGTAAACTACTAGTATAATAGTAAATATTTATGCTTGTTCACGTACGAACGTATTTCATATGGAAAGACACAACAAAACAACTTGTTTTTTATTAGACGTTTGTATGTACGAACCCAGCAAAACATTGTGAAAATTTTTTCGGAAGCTCCTTGAATTCAAGCTAATTTTAAAAAGTTGTTAGAATATACCAAATTAAAAATAAATAAGAGCGCTATATATGGCTGTGCCGAATCTTAAATTGTCTCTTCACATGCGTCTTTTTTTGGTATAAGCCCCAGTGTCTGATCCATCTTAGTTGTTTTGAAAACTTAAATATTTTAAATGAAATTACTCATAGTGAGAGTTAAATTACTTTGTAATACGTTGTAAGTTTATAGCCGTATAGTTTCCGAGATATAGCGTTTTGAAAATTACAAAATAGTTTGTTTGTAAGGGGGCTAACGGTCTTCTTGCTCCCACAAAATAAACTTTTTCAGTATTTAGGTATTGCGGTGCAATAATTTGAAATAGCTTTTAAGTCGATAGCGGTTATACTACCCAAGATCTAGCATATGGGACTAACGCTCCTCCTTTTCTATCCAACTTATATTCTTGTCATAATATAAATAGCATAACACTTACTTACCTTAAAGTGAGCTTAAAGTTGATAGCTTTGACGTATATTTAAAGTCGGTAGCTGTTATAGTTTCCCAGATAAGGCGTCTCAAAATTTAATAAAATTTAGCCCTACCTCTTTGCCTGTTTTTAGAAAAAATATTCCTAAAATTTAAAATATTCTGTCGTCTGCAAAGTTTCTGGTTAATAGTCGTTATAGTTACTGAGCTGTTTTGTGATATGCAGGGTGTCCATTGGCAAAGTATACTACTTTGTGTTACCGCCATTTTGGTAAACATAAGTCTTAATAGTTCATATTTGGCAGTCGTGAAGTTGAGAGAGACGTGGAAAATTTATTATGGAAAAACATTTGGTTACCCAACGTATTTTAATCGTTAAAACATGATAACCCACGACTACCTATGACAACCCCGATTTTCACGAACAAATCATAATGAGGGACGAGGCACATTTCCATTTGAGTGGATATGTATTTAAACAGAATAGTCAGTTCTGGGCTATGAAACCCCTCAAATTATTTATCAGCCACCCTTGCATTCATTAAAAGTGACAGCCTGGTGTGCAATTTGGTCAGAAGGAATCACTGGACCTTACTTAAACGGCGTAACGGTAACTGTTAATTTGGAGCGATATCGCGATGTGCCACAACTTTATAGCTTGGGCTTGGTTAACATGTGGTATCAACAAGACGGTGCCACATCGCGTACAGCCAGGATTACTGCGAGACCTCTTTTTACAATAACCTATTTCAAGAAACGTTGATGTTGATTGGCCTCCACGGCCGCCTGATTTGACTGCTCCGGACTTCTTTTTTTGGGAATGTCTGAAAAGCAAGGCTTATTCAAACAAACCAGAAACGCTGAAACAACTTAAACAAAATATTCGTGAGGAAATTTTTGAAATACTGCGTAAAATGTGTGAGAATGTTATAAAAAATATGTTCAAAGGGCTTGCATTTGTGAGGCTAACAGAGGCGGACAAATATCTGATATTGTATTTCATACGTAATTGCCGACATTAAATAAAACATTCATCAATAAAAGATTCATTTCCTTTCATTTAATCAAAAATTACAAACAAAAAAGTAGTACACCTTGCCGGCGGTCACCCTGTATCTACGGATTTTATCCTAAAAATAAGAATCTTGCAGGCTTTTGCTTATATCACATTTCGTAGTGAACCGATCGTGCTGAATCCAAATGGTGGTCGGCATAGGAAGATTTCTGAAAGACTCTTAAGACACATTTGGTGCGACTGGAGTTGGGGCCAGAAATTTGATTTTTGCATACAAACAGACAGACCGGACTAAATCGACTTCCCTATTTATAATGATTAAGAACATATATTTGCGGTTGCCAATTAATATTGTTTAAACCATAAATGAAATGACTAACTGATACATACCTATCCCCATTACCATAGAAAGGGTAAAAACAAACAAAAACAACTTATGTATCATAATATTCCCTTTCAAATATGCATTTTTGCAAAGGAGATAAAAAACTAAAATATATTTATAAGAAACATAACGACACAAGGTACAAAAAATGTTTGTTATTTGTAATAGAAGTTATCGCGAAATATTTGAAAGAATCGTAATATGTAGGTGCGAAAGGAAAATTAATCCTTTACACTTAGGGCACATGTTTAGCAAAGATTAACCGCAACTTTGATATTTCGCTTGCTTACAAATAAGCTGTGTTCGCTGGGTTGTTTATTTATTACTCATACATACTTATAAACACACACACATCCGTACTCACTGACAGTTGCTGGACTGACCTTTAAATTGTTAGCGTTTCTTTGCGCTAATTACAAATTGACATATTTAAAACAGTTTGTGGTGGGTGACCTTGTGACTGAAATTTGACCGTAAGCTTAATTGTAATATGTAATAACTTTGCCACTACCCTGCAAAATATTTGCTTACCGAGAAAGCTAAAAAGTAATATTGGATATGAAGATATATTAGTTACTTGACTGATTAAATTCCAAAAAATTTAATTTGATTAAATTCTACAGGGAGTCTGGTGGCAAATTTATATTTCTAAATAAATTATTTCAAAAAGTTCGGTATTTGGCGAATACGTGATGGGCCGAGTGTAAATTTAATTCGTTCGTGGATGTATAGACGCCGCGCAGCTGCTTTAGGTATGAATGCCCCACGGCCAGGGCCCAGTCGAATTTCAATTACTCCCGAAAACATTAAACTGGTTGAAAGCAGTATACGTGAAAATCCGCGACTTTTAACACGGAAAAAAGTCGCCTCACTGGGACTTCTAAATTTTAAAAAGGGATCTCAAGTTCCATCCTTTTAAAATTCAAATCGTTCAAGAAGTAAAAGAAAACTATTTTGCTTTACGCAAGAATTTTTTTGAAGCGATGTTGGAGCGTTTTAATTTTTTTTGGTGACGAGGCTCATTTGCACTTAGACGGACACGTCAACAAGCAAAACTGCCGTTACTGGTCCCTAAAAAACCGCAACCCAATAACCATATCATTGCTCCAGGGTAGCTGTTTGTTGTGTTTATCCCCGCATGGGATAGTTGGACCATTTTTTTTCGGAAATTATCGAGGCCAAGCAACGAATGTCAACGGTAAAAGTTATCGACGCATGATTACGGAATTCTTTTTGCCAAACTTGGGAGCTCATCCATCGCACTCTTCACATACGTCGTTTTAACAGGACAAGGTAACTGCACACACAACGAGAGCTTCGATGTATTTGCTTCGGGGAAAATTCTTCCAAAAACTGGTCATTTGCTTTGGGGACATCCCATGTCCACCGAGATCGCCCGATCTTACTCTAATGGCTTATTTTAATGAGGCTACCTCAAAAAAAGGGTTTATAATGACAATCCCCAATCTCTTGTGGCTTTAAAGAAAAATATTCGTCAAGAAATCAGCTCAATTAAACCAAGTTTACTGCAACGTGGGGCGCAGAACTACAAAGTTCAAATGGCTATTAACTTAACAAATAAGACTGAACTGTTGAAACCGTTTTAAATTATGTAAATCTGTTAATTTTATTTATTAAAGTCACACAATGTTTCTAGCTTCGTACATGACAGTCTTTCACTACATAGCAAATCCATTACTTTTGCTCTTTATTGAGGTGTTGGGGTAGCTAAAGTTGCCCTCGATGCTAATTGTTACTATGATATACATCTGCTTAATATTTGTTAGTATATATTGTCATGACGTAGAAGAAGCTGGATACCAAGTAACGGGTCTAATTGGTTTTAGCCTGGCAAACCCCAGGCCAATCTTGATCCCTCCTTCATCTCAACTGTGGACAGCAGTCCTTAGAACCCATTAAAGGTAGAGAGATAAAAAGTGCCGAGCGTTCACCAATAAGAACAATTAAATTTGGTTAAGGCGGTGGGCTAGTAACCCACCCTTAGAAAGCTTGCTTACTATGTAAAAACGAAAAACAAAACTATCGATTCTACGCTCAGCTTGTGGAACAAAAGTTCTGTAATCGCCTTCTAAGTAAGTAAGTAACTTATTGGCAGCACCCGATAAAGCTTAAATTATACGTGCCATAACATAATGCCATAACCGTAGCCATAAAAACCAAAATTCTATTGGTTTCTATGGTTATGGTTATGGCGTAATGGTAAGTCACCTATAATCAAATGCAGTGTTTCCAATAAGTTTGGTTCGAACAGCTGTTTTCGATGGTTATGGTTATTTCACGTATAATTGAACCATAACATTCTTAAAAACCCAAAGAACATTTGCAAGAGATCAAAAAGCAAACATATGTTTTTATTTTTGATTTCGCCCAATTTGAGGTCAATGGAGTAACACTCATTACTGCTCTTACAATGGCAGCAGTTCCAAAAATGTGTAGACGTACGTACAAAAATATGACAGACAGATTGACATATGACTGAGAACATGCATAAATTAAAGAATAACAAAATAACAAATAGATCAACGCAAAAGTATATATGTATAAATGTATTAATGTGGTGATTTAAAATAAATTGAACATGTCTTAATCAATCAAAAATTCCATCCGAAGGAAGACGGACTGCTGCATGCACTTTTTCATAAAATAGAATTTAAATTAATAACAAATTCAACAAACTTAACAAAGTCAAATAAACTGGTTGATCTCTTAAATCAAAAGCACCTGAGATGCATTTTCAATGTTTGAATGTTATTTTGATTGGTAATTTAAATTTTGCTTCGAAAAAATTAAATTAAAGATTTTTTTTAAAAGGCCTGACATGAGAAACGGCCAAGCTAAAACATAAATTTAAAAACCAACCATTTCATCGGCACAAAGCCAGAAAGTATGCAAATAAGAACTCCATTAGGAGGCACCTTATACATGAACGGTGCGAAGTTGCACTTTAACTTCCCCCAGAAATGAAATCTGTAGTAAAAAAATACACACAAAGAATAAATTAAGTAAACTTTACTTAAATCAAGCCATAGCGGTGCCAAAAGTACGGTGAGTACGGGTTTTCCTAAATCTAGTACGAAATTTCTTACTTCAAGTAAAATTTTTCAAGTACGAATTTCTTACTTTTAGCCACAATTAAGCCAAAAAGGGATTGATTTAAGTTCGGAGCCGTACTTGATGAAAGCTAAAAAAAGATTGATTTAAGCCGTAAGTAAACGGGATTAATTCGAAAATGAAATTTCATATTTTTTGACTTATGTAGCTTTATTATAGAAGAAGAATTTTATATTTTATTTTATAGACACTTAAATTATTTAAACAATTTAAAAATTTCATTTTTTGTACTTACCGAAGCTGAGATTCGAACCAGGGACTTTCTGCACTGCAGCACAAGCGCGTTACCTCTAGGCCACCGAGACACTCTGTTTTCAAATATAAAATAATATATTTAAACAACAAGCTTTTTTCTGCTTTATTTGTTGAAGCAATCCGAATAGGCTTGATTTAAGAAAATGTAAGTACGGATCGTACTTAAAAATTTCAAGTAAGATTTTGGATAAATTCAAGAATAAAATTCTTGATTTCAGAAAACGAGTTTTCTTTCTGTGTACATTTTGGAAAGTTTTACACGGATTTCATAAGGGGGAGGCATGCCGCATCCGCCCCGAAATCGCGTAATTCATGTAAAATTAACACGTTTGCAAAACTTTTCATAAGTTTGAGGTAATTTATCATGAAATTCTGTAAGCTTAGTCTGAACCCACAAACTAATTAGGGATGGTGGATAATATTATTTATATCCTTTCAATGCAAAAGCTTATAGCCATTTCTTAGAACCTTTTTGAAATCGTCGAAAGACCACAAAAAGTGGCAAATGTTTAGTGACTACAATAGAACAAATTTTTTGACTGCAAGTAATTGTAGCAAACGGTATCGCTCATTTGATTATATTTTTACAAAAGTACAATAATTTTATTTAAATGTCAAAGAAACTAATCAAAATAAACAAAACTTTTTTCTAAAAAGGCAATTTCTTTCGGTTATTTAAAATGGCAAACATTTAGCATTTTTTCCCTTGTTTAATTTGCCCTAATTTTTACATTGCTTACGCACTTTCAATAGCTTTTCACAAATTTACAAAATTTTCAAAAAAAAAAAATTTATTAAAAATTTTTCCAGAATAATATCTGTCAGATCAGCTAGTTTTTTTATAAAACTGGTTACCATTTCCATTGCTTTTATTTAACCAATTTGTGCCAAAACGTAGAAAAATTCTAAAATTATTTCGTGTTTGGAGTCGATAGCTGTAGGCTTCGAGATAAATCCCTTTAAATATTTGATAAAAATGTTAATTTGTATGGGGGATACTATTCCCCTTGCTCCTATTTAACCGTTTTTTTTTGCAAAATATCTCGTAAATTATTTAAAGTAGTATCGCAAAATTTTCTTAAAGGCAAACTTTTAGACGGGCGTGACATTTCTATTAAAATGTGACATTTCCCTTAAAATAAGAAAACCAGATTGTTCTGTTTGTGATCATTTGAAACATTTGCCAATATACTCAATAAACAGAAAATGTGTATGAAAACATTAATGTTATGGTAATTTTCATCGATCTTTTAACAAAACTAAAAAGGGATTTTTCTCATTTTGGGTCGATTTGTTGCAATTGTGTATTTGTTATAAAAAATCATGAATTTAGCGCAAATTTTATAGTGAGCCTATGGAATCAAAGTCTGAACACTAAATTAATATTTTGTTTTAAATTGTAATTTAATGATTAAGTGTTTAAACTTTTAAATCTGAAACCACAAGCAATTTAAATATGTCAAAGTTAATAAAACTCATTTTAATTATTTAAATGAATATGCTTTGTTTGACTGACATTTTTAAACTAACAAAAACAATTGAAATAATAAACACTGATGGCCCTTACATTGAGGTGTTTCCTTTCTATAAAAATGTCGCAACGTTACAAAAGCCAAAACATTCTCGAAAATTTCCCTTAAAACCAGCTGTAAAAGCAAAACAAATAAAGAAAACACGTTTAAACACGTGTCTTTTTGTTTGAAAACATAAACAAACTATCAAAATCATATGGTAATTATATCAGCTGTTATATACTCTTAAAAAATTTATCCATGCAACAAAAACAAGTAAGAGCGCTCTATTCGGCTGTGCCGAATCTTATATACAATTCACATTGGCCTTTTTATATACCCAGCCATCTGTTCTAGCCGAGTTATTTCGTACTGCAAATATTGTAATGAAAATATGTACTTGTACCGGGTTAAGGGTCGATAGCTATCCTGGTTTTTGAAATAGAAAACTTTTGAAAATTTTAAATCTTATATGTACAATAGAAATACCATGTATAGGGTGTCCGCCGGCAAGGTATACTACTTTGTTTGTTAATCATTTTTGATTAAAGGAAGGAGAATGGATCTTATAGAGATAAATGTTTTATTTAATGTCGGAAATGATGTATTAAATACAATATCGGATTAATGTATTCCTCTGTTAGCCTCACAAATGCCAGCTCTTTTAAGCACGTTTTTCATTAGATTCTCACACATTTCACGTGGTATTTCATTCATTTCATCACGAATATTTTGTTTGAGTTGCTCCAGCGTTTGTGGATTGTTTGCATAAGCCATACTTTTCAGATATCCCAACAAAAAGAAGTCTGGAGCAGTCAAATCAGGCGACCGTGGAGGCCAATCAACATCACCATTTCTTGAAATAACTTGTTGGGGAAAGAGGTCTCGCAATAACATTAATCCTGGCTGTATTGGATGTGGCACCGTCTTGTTGGTGCCACATGCACATCACAAATTCGCTCCCCATTTACAGTTACCGTTACGCCGTTTTCAGTTTCAAAAAAGTAAGTTTCAGTGAATCCTCCTGATCAAATTGCACACCAGACTGTCATTTTTATTCGATGCAAAGGAGACTGACCAATAACTTGAGGGTTTTCCATTGCCCAGAACCGATTATTCTATTTTTTCACATATCCATTCAAATGAAAACATGCTTCGTCTCTCATTATGATTTTTTAATTAAAATCGATGATTGATTCTGATAAAATGTTTTACCGATTAAACAACGTTGGCTTACCGAACATTTTTCCATAAAAAATTTGCCACTTCTCTACTCCACAACTGCTAAATATGAACAAAATGCTATACTTTGCCGGCGGACACCCTGTAGAAGGTTTAAGTTTGAGAGTTTTAACAGTTTTTGATATTATTATTCGTATAAAAATCTTAAAATTTTTTTTTATTTTTATTGGGGGTTCCACTCACCCTGCCTCTATCTACCTTTTTTCAATAATGCAGGAATTATTGCACTATTACTTTTATAGTTTTCCAGATATAGCGTAACGAAAATTTTATAAAAATTTTTCAATTGTATGAAGATTCCCCTCCCCTGCTCCCATTTTAATAATTTTTCTACAAAATGTAAAAAATGCATAGAGTTTGATACACAGAAAAAACTACAAAAAATTTTTTCAAACAAATTTTTGTTCAAAATAATTTAATTTTTAGTAAATTTATTTAATAGGCTCTGAGAATATTATAATTTGATTTTAAAACCAAACAAAATTATCGCCTAGACAAATAAAATATTTAACTAGCCCAACAAAATCTTTTAACTGAAACTAAAACTATTATTTTTTCAATAAAATTTTTGCAAAATTGTTTATCTGAATTTACAATTTCCGTTGTAGGTCCTCAGCCAGACAAAATATTTACTGATTCTCTGAATTTCGTATTTGATTCTACAATTCAATTTTTTCTGTGTAATTTTAAAAGAATTCGTAAATTTTTTGTACATTTTTTATATATATAAAACTACTTCGTTTAGAAATAATAGCATAATACTAAAGAAGAAATTACTGTAACCGATTTTTCTTAAATTGGACTTTTACAGTTTTCATTTATAACAGGACATATGAAACCAAAACACTTTTGTGTTTAAGTAGAGCTTAATAATAATTATTTGACTTAAAAACTGGCCATAAGTTTAGGAACAATAATAAAAAGGTATTGCATTTTATTAAAGACCACAACTTAACATTTAAAGATTGTTTGTTAAATTTTTATTTAATGTAATTTTGAAAATATAAAAACAAGCAAAACCAAAAATAAAGGAAAAATATTTTTTTTTAAAAATTTAATGATTTTTGACTGGCGCCAACACTATGTTTTTATTTATTTTGTTGGTATTTTTTTTAAATAATTAAAAACAAAACAAAACAAGAAAGCCAACCATACCTTGATTTCTAGTTTCAAGAAATTTGTAATTTTAATATTAACCTTTTTGAATATGTTTTGTTTTTTTTTTTGTTAATAATAAAGTAATATAATATTGGGCTAAGGCTATAATATACATAATATCCACAAATACATATGCTGGGTGACCATTCGTATTAATTTCATTGGTAGATATACTGATTTTTGATTTGGTGTACTGAGTTAAAAAATTGTGTACTGAAATGTACTGGATTTTGAAAAGAAGTACTGATTTGATTGATTTTTCAAGGTAATTTGATGTCGTTTTTTTCATAGAAAGTATTGCTAAAATTTAGCAAATGGCTAAATATAATTCTAGCAGCAGAAGGAGTATTTTGAAATGATTTTCCTGAAATCTATTTGGCGTTTTACATAATCCGATGTATTTAAAAGTGTTAAGTCTAAGTAAGGACTCTAAATATATAAATCTATAATCCTTGGTCTTAGGCTATAAAATTTAAAAGAAAACACACTTATTTTACAAAATATATAAAAGGCGTATTGATTTCTAAATAGAAAAGAATGGTCACCCTATACATACATACCTATGTATGAATGTATTGTTTGTGCACACAAATACCGATATATTAATTGTTTTAAAAAAGGTGTTTTTTATTGTTTTTTCTTGTTTAGTTTTCAAAAAAATATTTATTATTTTGCTGCGCATAATTAATGAATTTCCATATTATATGACAATAAATAAAAATAAAATCTCGTTTAAGACCCAATAAACCTAAAATTTAACTAATGTAAAAATATTTGAGCATAATATTAAATTATAAATAGTTTTAATTTCAAGCATTTAAATATTTTTATTACCATTTAAGGTTTATTAGGATTTTTTTACATCCAAATATATATTTTTACACTCTGTCTGAATATTTTTTATTTAAACTGCAAACATTTAAAAAAAACTTACATGACTTTTCCTTAAAGCAGTAATTTTTTATTTTTGCGATTTAGGCTTTTTTCGTCGGTTTTTTTTATAAAGGCTGGTATCTTTAAACATTAAGCTTATTTATTTTTCGCTTTTGGTTTTGGCTAGATAAGGTTAAAGGGAAATATCTTAAAGGAGGCCCCAAGTCCCGCAGGACATGCACTCCAGCTAGTGATCAGTATGTTGTGCACATCTAGCAATAACCAAACAATTTTGGATGAAGTTCACAGAAATTCGGGAATTGCAACGAATTACCTCAACACTTTCCATTTCACGCCTCTCATGTAAGCCTCATCTAGTATAACATCAGACTCAAAACTACTGGCTCTGGCCTTAGAAAAAGCTTGATGGTAATACAGCAAATGCTTTTTGGATTTAATGTCTTCCATGCATGTCTTCCAATTGCTGTTTTTCACAACTCCTATTCGGTGTAGTTCGGTGTAGCTTTTGTAGGTTTTGAGCGACCCACCACCACACGTATTGCTTAACTTAATTCAGTTTTTCTTAGCCTTAGATTTCCCTGGACTTGTGCTAACTGCCCCATCTTTTGGCATTCAGAACTTTTTATTTGCATTTCAGAACTTTCTAATTGTATTTTGGAATTTTTTAGTTTTTTATTTCAGAATATTTAATGTGTATTTTAGAGTTCTCTAAATATATTTGAGACTATTCTAACCGTATTTAAGAATCTTTCAGAACCTGTGCCAAATGTTATCAAATAAGCTTAAATATGAGAACTGTTTTTTAGGTTAGATAAAGTTGCGAAGGGTGATGAAAATATTTAAGCCCGCTCATACATTATCACTCAGAAACCTTCTGGGCCTATTGTGCATCCCTCCACGATAAAAGAGAAAGAAAGAGGAAAAATGAGGAAAAGAGGTGGCAAGCACAACAGGAAGGAAAAACACTGAAAAACAAATATCCGTGCGAAAACGGCCCCTTCATTGCCTATTTTCTAGCCACCTGGCCTAAATGATTAAATCAATGATGTTTTCCAGTTTACATTGCGAGATCTTCTACCCAATCACTTGACCCTATGGCTATGCAATCTTGGGTAGTAACAGACAACATGCTCTATTGTATCTAGTTCCCCCTTATCCTCACACATCCTACAATAATCTAGAGTGCCGCGATCCCAGTTGCTTGTAATAGTTCTTTGCTGGACAGTATCCAGTTCTGCCTATTAGGCCAATTCTCCCTAAGTCCACGAGCAACCTAGTGCCTGCTGAGTTCAGCCCCGGCCACATAGCCTTAACTACAATGCAGTCACTGCTATTTTCCCACTGAAGCTTTGTCATGTCAAGTATCCATATCCTAATATTTCTATAACAATGACCAATTAGTGGTCTTACAGCTCCCTCCATATATATAAATCCTGGGGATGAGCTACTACAAGCAACAGCTCCTAAGAAATGTTGACACTGACGTTGAAGGTGTCTATAATCTATTGTGTTTTACCAGCCTATACCTGCAAAGCCCTAAGGACCACCTGACTGTCAACATTAATGGTGATTCATTGGAACATGCTCAACTATAAAATCCTTTGTTCTTAAAATGATAAATATCTCCGCCTAGAACACACTACACTTATCAAATAGCATGTGGGATAATCTGATGTTCTCTCGAATAATATAGACCCCGGCTCCATTATCTTTGTCCATTTTAAAAATATCAGTAAAAACTTCCGCTTATACCGACTATCGGATATTAATCAACAATCGCTTTCAGGGATTATTATCGGTGGTATCCTCGCAAAACTTACATCCATTACCATATAGTCCTTCCTAGGGGCGCGGACTGAACTAAGATCTGCAAGACCAATTTCTCATAGTATCCTAGTGCGGTCAGTATTGAGAAAATTTCCAACCCTGACTCGCCTATTCTGACCAAACTTCTTGCTGTCATTCCCATCACCCAGCACTCAATAGATACCGTGTGAAGAATGACGTCTAGTACTACTTGAGGGGTACTTCTCTTGGCACCAGTGATGCTAAGTGAAGCACATCCTTGGAGCTTAGTAAGAACCGTCCTATAACAGATCTTTTCAGCTGCTTCCCACCATACAGTGTAATCATAATTCAGAATAGGTCTTACAAACAAAGTGTGCATCCAGTTTTCCACCTTAAGTTGCATGTCCTGGCTCTTTTCCACGGAATTTCTGCATGTATAGTATGTATTAAGGCCCTTTTTCTTTTAGTATTCCTATTCCATGACCGTTTACTATTTAAGATTATTCCAAGATACTTAGCCTCACATGCCAGTTTCAACTCCAACCCCATTGAGTGCCCTGGCAAAGAGAACTTGTTCCGTCTTGTGAGGATTCACGCTCCACTCGTTACCCTGATGACTGTGAAAAATTGCCTACAATGCCGATTATAGTAGCTCCCTAACCGTTGGGAGAAACTTTTCTTTGACCAAAATGATTACATAGTCGGCATATGCAACTATCTTTCTACCCTAAGCATCAAACCCCTTAACATTATGTTGACCGTTAGGAGCCACAATAGGGGGAAAGAACTCTGCCTTGTCCCTCAAATGAAGATCTAAGAAATACATCGATACCAAGCCAGATAATCGAACGAACAGACATCGTTTAATCGTTTTAGGAAGTAGTGTTTAGCCGAAAGTGGGTTCCAGATGGCGTTTGGGTGCTAACAAAATCCCAACAAACGCATACTGCTGTCAATATTGATTCTTCGCATAAAATAAATAATGAAGTAGGGTGTAATATGGTCAGGCCTGACTATATTATTTATTATTTACAAAACGCAGTTTTTACCAAAAAATATTATTTTGATTTAGCATTTCCGAATATGGTACTTTTAGATATTTTTGGATCTCCATTGGCTTTAACTTGTCATAACTTAATCGTGTATAAATTTTTAATTTAGGTTTTTTGTTTCACTTATTACTTTAGAAACTTTGTACTTGTAGTGTAGAGAAATTTTTATGTTTTTATTTTTGTTGTATATGAATATGAATTTTTATAATACAAGTATGAAGAAAATTTTGGTATGTAAATCGTTATTATAACAAAAACAACATAACCAAGAAAACGTCCCCAGCCATCGCTTGCAAGTAATAACTTAGCAGCCACATGTTCAAGTTTTGCCTTTCAAGTTACAATACATTTAAACTTTTTTACTAACACACTCACACTTTTCGAAATTTAAACCATCTTGATATTAATTTTGATTGAAATTGAGAAATATTGTGTTTTTTAATTCAAAAGGGGGAATGTTTTTTAGTTTATTGTTTTAAGGACTTTTAAGTCTTTATAACTTCAAAACTTTATTGTAATTCTTTTTCCATTCCAGATTCAGAGAATGTCAAACAAAAAAATTATTTTTTCTATGGTGTAAATGATTTAGAGGGCTTTCAACAAGAGTAAAAAATTATAATTTTAAAGTTTGAAATTATTAAAATCTAACATGAATAAAGATATCGTAATGAAATTTCGGAGTTATATTGACTAAAAATTTTCTAAAATAGTGAGCAGAAAAAAATCCGTATATTGAAATTAAAAATACCATAATTCTTAATTTCAATCATAAGCAGTTGCATTCTTACTGCAAAAAAAAAATTGAAGGTTTAACTTTGACCTTTAACTTAGAAGTGTAGAAAATTTCAAAAAGTCTGCGCTCTAGCAAAAAAAAATTGTAAAAGAATTTTACTCGGTTCAAAAGTTACAGACAGAATTTTAATCGATGTAAAACCATTTGCAGCCACTGTGCGTCGTTTCAAATTAGATATTTGTAATACGTTTTCATAAATGTGGTTAACGCCAACAGTGATGCAAAACTGTTGTTTTTGTTTCAAAACTATAATGGCGAATGGAACAGGGCCGATTATTTTATATATAAAAATCATAAACATAAAAGCTAAGAAAGACCTTAATAAAAAAACATGCGAATTGTCTAGGTTTTTGATTTCCCAGCTTAATCTTATAGTTCCCAGTTTGCCAAAAAAAAATTAAAAACGTACCAAAGAGACTTTCAGCTTTTATCGGGACCCATAGCCTTTAATTTCACGTTTTTAGATTGCTATTCTCCAAAAGGCCTTGAACTGACAAAAATGTAAAACAGATTTTTTCCCAAAGGTCTACTCACTTATATATGGGTCCTTGTCCTTAACTCAATTTTCCTATACTCATATTCTTAAAAAAGTACCAAAAAAGTACAAAAAGTACTTTTTATCCACTTACTTGACTTCTGGCCTCATTCGGGTTCCAATGGTCTTTAATTTCATATTTTTAAACTCATATTCTCAAAAAGTAAAAAAAATAAAACAAATAAAATGTAGAAAGGGTACGTTGTTCTTTATATTAAAAAAAGCTATAGAGAATCACAAAATTTGTAAAAAAAAATTATTTTTAATTAACTTTTAACCCCAATCTGAGTCAATTATCTTTTGATTTGTTATTATTTTTTATTTACGAAAATATACAGAAATTCATTTTTTACCACTTTATTGGTTTCTATTGTGTAAATATTATTAAGAAAATATAACCCAACCGATTTTCCCCTTTTTTCCATGTTAAATCCTTTGGGTCTAAATTCCTAAACTACCTCCTTAGGGGATTTTTTTAGTCGAAAGAGGTACCCGAAACCAAAATTTCCAGTCCCTAGCTTTTTCTGTGTGTGCTGTACGATGATATAGTACTCAGTCAGTAATTTCCTTGCTCTTTTATATGTGTATAGTTTTTCAAAGATTTAAAAAACTATTCCCTAAAAAAGTAGACATTACAATCAGAGAAAATTAACACAGAAATATATACTTCTCAGGTTGTTAATTTTTCTTTCTTCATTACTAAGTAAAAAAGCGAAAGTTTTAATTACTATAATGTCACGCCTTGTAAAAAGAATCAAATCGGTAATGAAATCGGCAACCGTTTCTTCGAAAATACTTAGTTCTCTACTCGATAAAATTTTTAAAATTTTTTTGCTGGGTAAAATGTACATACATACTTCATACGATTTTCAGCGAACATTTTGATGTATTATAAAAAAATTGATATAATTATTATACTACTTTACCTTTTTGTGTAGTGAATACAAACTTTTGTCATATTTGTAATATTTAGATTTTAATAAGCGGTTGATACTTTGATTAAAGAATTTTTTCAACAGAATTTTCTATTTAACTTGTAAACCAGAACTCTTAATAAATATTTTAAAAAATTTAACTATAAAATCAAAACACGTTAATAAGTGTTGAGTGGTTAAACGCAAAAAAAATTTAAAATTTTTTAATAAATAAAAAATGTCGCCACCTAGACGCAACATGATACAATCATTATAATGGCATGCTGGCAGGCGGTTATAAATTATTATCAGTATCAATTAATATGAGCTTTATACGGGGCTTAGATTAAAAATACGTTGTTTCAAATTAAAATTAAAGCGTTCACCTAGCATTGCTAAAACTGACATACATAAAATAACTAAAAGCAAGCTAATGTTGTAACCCTTGACAGGATTAAGCCTAGAAGTGTTATCTCAAGTCAAGTGAAAGTGTTACTAAAATATTTAGACAACAAGCAATTTCAAATCATTGTTTATAACTATAACCAAGAAATAGTTATTTATTTTTTGTAGTTTTTCTTATACCAGATTTGAGCAAAATTTCGAATGACTTATTTTGCTCTTGAAATCACCAATACTTTTTTGCCTGTCCAGACTACAAGTTTATAATTAAACTTGACAGTGGTTTGTTCAGCTTGTTTTTGATTTAAAAATTTTATTGTTATTTATTTATTGTATACTCATATAATTAGAGACGGTACTGAAATGCTTGTCAATCTGCTAGTATCAAGTGCAGCAGTAGCAATTCATTTGTTAAAAGTATGTTACCAGCGGCTAAAGCTTCAATTAGGTATTTATTAAAAGTTTTTAAATTTAAAGACTTGTTACGTCCGTCTGACTGGGTGTCCTGGTCGCAATTTTAAAGATATTTTGATGAAAATTGGCACACATAAGCTCTCTGGCACTGGCACGAAGCCTATGGTATGTAGTGATGATCGGTAAATGTTTTGACATAACCCCCATACAAATGTTGTCCTGGGATAAGCACTTTGGGCTATAACTGATTCGAATATTGCTCAATTTTGACAAAATTTTGAACATTTTGTATGTCTAGGTTTTCGCCATTAACAAGTGTAATAAACAAAAATACGATCAGTCCATTTTTGGGTATAGGCTCCATATGGATGTCCTCCCGGAAATGGCATTTTTTGCTATATCTGACTTGATTTTTTTTATTTTGGCAACATTTTGCACATATGGTAATCTCTATCAATACTGCTAACTATTATACTGAGTACATATATTGTCGGTAATTTTTTCGGAGAGCTCTATATGAATGTGGGGTGTAGGGTATGAAACGGTCGGGCTTGATATTTTTTATTTTTATCTAAAAAAATCTGTAAATGTTATAAACTAAAACTCAAACAAGACGAACTTATTGTTCTTAAAACTTAAATAATAAAATCTTAACAAAACGAATGGCTCATTCCAACACAAACCTGTGGCCATTGCAAAAGCGCTACTTAAGGCTTTGATCTAAAACAAAATTAAACCTAATTGGCTTGTTTCCAGCAAAGCATTTGCTTACCTTGTAAATTGGCCAGTAATATTGGAGATGAAGAAATACTAGTTATCTCTTAACTAAATATCTAGTTATTTTTGTTTGAGTTATCAAGGGATTCACGACCCTTGCTTACAAATGTGCTTACAAAAAACAATCAAGTAATTAGTTACCAAACATTAACTGAAAATAATATTACAATTTTAGGGGTTTTAAAACAAAAATGTTATACAAGGCCTTTTCCAGTAACCTTTTTTTATTCATAACTATAAATGTAATTATTAGCGCCTTTACCAAAATTAAATTTTTTTAGACCTCATTACCTTGTACACAGAAAAAACTGAGTTGTAGAATCAGTAACAAATTTCAGAGAATCAGTAAATATTTTGTCTGGCTGAGGACCTACAACGAAAGTTGTAAATTTAAACAAATAATTTTGCAAGAATTTAAGTTTCTGTTAAAAAATTTTGTTGAGCTGGTTAAATATTTTAATTGTCTATGCGAAAATTTTGTTTGATTTAAAAATCAAATAAAAATATTATTAGAGACTATTAAATAAATTGACTAAAAATATAAATTATTTTGAACAAGAATTTGTTTGAAAAATTTTTTTTGTAGTTTTTTGTGTGTACCCTATTAAGTAATGAGAGCCCATTAGACAATTTCAAAAAGATTTCACTGGGTTTGTTTGCAAAAATATAACTTGGACTTTAAAGCGCTCCACTAAGTTGTCTTAAACTTATTTAAATAATTTAATTAGAAAGTTGCAGAAAAAAAACAATTCCATATAACAAAACGATTAAAGAGTAAACTAAGCCAAAAGAAAGAAACACAAAAAAAATATATAAACTTAAAGTTGTTTAAGTTTAAAATAAAGCCAGCAACAAATGTAAGTAAAATTAATTGGAAGAGCAGACAGATGTAAAGAGGGGGGTCTGATGTTCTTTTAATCCCTGGAGCAGCAATGACAAACAAATGGCGCCAAAAAAGATTTACTTAAGACACGAAGCTAATTATATACTCACACACATACATTAATATGTACACAAATAGAAACATACATACTTACATGCAAAACAAACCTTTTGGGCTTTAAGTTAGGGCCCAGACTGGTTTAAGTGGCTAAAGACAATAACTATGCGAAATGTTCGCACACACATATCTACAAACGTACATACGTACACAAAAAAATTAACCAAGTTATCTTTGCTTAAATTAAGCCGTAGCGGTGTGAAAAGTACGGTAAGTACTAATTTTTATAAACCAAGTACACTTCATCTAGTACGAATTTATTACTTTTAGCCACATTTGAGCCCAAAAAGAATGGATTTAATTTCAAATCCGTACTTGCTGTAGGCCTAAAAAGATTGATTTAGGCGTAAAAGGGATTATAATAAAAAAATGAAAGTTAATTTATTTTGACATACGAAGATTTATTAAAGAAGAAGAGTATATAGATATTTTTATTTTTGTTTTATACATATTTGAAAAATGGTTTTCTGTACTTACCACAGCTAGGATTTGAACCAGGGACTCTCCGAACTGTAACACCAGCGCGCTACCATCTGGGCTACCGAGAAACTTCGATTTTATACCCTTCACATAAGTAATAAGGGTGTATATAAGTTTGTCATTTTATTTGTTATTTTCTAAATATGCATCTGCCACCCCATAAAGTATATATTTTCTTGGTCCTTATTGATAGGGAAGACGATTACCGATGCCCGTTTGTCCGTCTGTCCGTGTTATAGCTGAAATTAACTTTTTGAAGACCCTAATGTTGCATAGGCCCGCAAGTGGTATTAAACTTTTAGAAAGGCCTGCGAGCAAATCAAAGTCCAGCAAAATTTGTAATTAAAAACTTCTACAGCTGCTCCCGAAGTTGCACCGTACAATGTTCCATGTAAGACCAACTCCCATTATATTTTCCCCGCAAACATTTTTGAGGAATATACTTACATCCTATTTCGCCCCCCTAAAGAGTTTCCACACAAAGTTTCATCTTTTCAAATTTTTTTATATAGCTCCCACAGCTACCAGGGTGTTCCTACAACTTTCCCGGAGTCGCTACCAGAGGAATAAAACGTATTACAGACCCCTATAAGTTTTCCCTCTCAAACATATTCCTAAAACAAATTTGCCCCTATCTCCATCACCATACAAAACTTATAAAAATTATGTAAAAACACCCATAACTTCCCCAGAATTGGTCTTAGAGAAATTAAGTGTAACACCAACCCCCATAAGTTTCCCCTCCAAGACATATTTTAAACAAAACAGCGACCCCTGTTTGAAAGTAAGAAATATTTCAAAAAAAAAAAAATAAATAAAAATAAGAAAAAAGTAAAGAGTATTTAAGATTCGGCACAGCCGAATATAGCGTTCTTACTTGTTTAATGTTAAAGTAAAAACAAAAACAAATTTTTTCTGTTTTTTTTTTTAAGTAATTCGTATGGGCTTGATTTAAGAAAACCTAAGTACGGTTTGTACTTGAAAATTTTAAGTACAATTTGGGATACATTAAAGAACAAAATCCCTGATTTTGGAAATGGTTTTTCTTTTTGGACAGAGATATTATAACTTTCTTTAGTCTGGGCTTTTTTCTTAAATAATTTTTAAATCGGACCAAACTGTGAAAAAAATCTGGCACACATGTATTCCTAATTTTCGGCTATACCATCATACTTAATGGCTATACACAATTTTTTCACAATCTAATGACAGTTTCGATGCAACCATTAAGAAAGTTTTAAATAGAATAGAAAGAAATGCGTTTTCAAAGGAAATCTTGTTAAGGATTTTAACGATAAATTAGGATGCTGTTACGTTTAAGTGCTTTATAGATATTGTTTTAATCATTTCCGTTTTTTTCTTGAATCGCAAACCCTATTAAAGAAAGTGTCCTTTATACTCAAAATAAGCGCAAAGTAAAATTTGCAGCTGATGTTTAAGTAGAGATTTAACTAAAACACGACCAACCCAGTTATGTAGTTTCTTCTTCTTAAAAGATCAACCGTAACAACAAAACCAATTTGGGCTTAAACTTTAAAATTAAACATTTTAATGTTAAGGGGAAAAAATCGAGACAATACATCTTATGAAAAACTGAAACAAAAAAAAAATCAATCTTTCTTGTCGTAAAAACAACAACGATTGCAAGAAAACAAATCAATGATCTTTGATTTACATACGACACAATTTATTTATGTTTTAGCGTATTGCTCTTAGTCTGGTTGTTACAAGCGAATAAATTAAAGCAACATAAGATACATACATACATACATATTTTTACACATAAGCCCAGTTAGCATTTAGAAGATTGTTTTGCGAAATATCACCAAACTGGGGCTTTTAAGTAAATCTAAAGAGACTTAAACTAACTGATAAGTTGTGCTTAAAAAAACCTCATATATAAGTCCTACACAAGCTTTAAATGCGACTTAAAAAAATTTAAATTTACAGCGCATCCAATCATTAATTGATGATGCATACGCCCGATAAGTGATTTAGATAAAAATCATTAGTAAAAAGTTCATCAGAAATGGATCGAGAACGCGATTTATAAAAGCCTCGTTCAGAAGAGTCGAGGGTAGGGTACTAATTGTATCATCGATTGTTTCAAATGTGCAAAAAAGTAAAAAAAGACTCATATATGATCAGAAATGCTAACGGGAATTTAAGTATATATATCTCAACATGTATAAGTGCATGTATGTATGTACATGTCCTGTATTAAGGTTTGGTATTTGTTTTTTTTTGTTTCCTTTTTGCCATAACCCCTTCATGCTTATAATGCGTTTTTACGAGATTTTTAAAATCTTAATATACCCAAACCACATACGTGGTAGGGGTAAGTACAATGCGTTTAATGCAGACTGGCATAAAGTTAGACGCATATGCAAAATTTTATCAGAATAGAGTAATATTTGAACCATTTATACTTATCCTGGAAGGACATTTGTATAGAAGCTGTGTTAAAAAATTTGCCCATCATTACCAAAAACAATAGGCTTCAGGCCAGTGCCAAAACCTTATATCTGTGCCAAATTTTATTAAAATATCTTTGAAATTGCGACCTGGACTTTGATCATAAGAAAACATGGTCACCCAGCCGGAGGAACATGCTTAAGGCGACTCTGGAAGTGATTCTGAATCGATCGTTATACTTAAAGGTGGGTCTCAGACCAATTTTTTGGGCGTCTGTAGGGTGGGTATAAAAATATAAAGTCTGAGGGAAAAAATAATTTTAGAAAATTATTTATAATTAAAGTTAATAAAAAATAGTAATTAAAAAAATTTTAATAAATTTCAAATTGCAGACAGAGGAAACAGACAAATGCAGCAGACAAAAACAAGTGATAAAAGTATAATGTTTAACTTAAAAAATTTTAAAAATTCGGAAAGACGACGGAGCACCCTTAAGCAATTGAACGAAAATGTAATACCAAAAATAAAAGAGGCTACAACAACAAATACAACAGTTGCATTAGAAAAATTTGCAGCAGCAATGTTATCACAAACAACAACATTTGCACCAGAACAAGCTATGGTTAAACCACAAAACAGCCAGAGACATAATCCAACTAGAAAATCAATAAAAAGTATTAAACAGTTTTCTTCTTCAGTTTTTCCATCAACATCGTCAACAATTTCATCTGCAATCTCATCCTTGTCGTCATCGACATCATCTTTGCGGTCGTGGTCTTTTTCTTTTGCAATTATTTCTGGTAAAATAATATCAAGGAATTTATGGAGAACCGCAAGACAAACACCAACTCTAGACACACAATCAAAAACGCCAGAAACAACAATAAAAACAACAAAAACAATAACTACGACATCATTATGGTCACATGCTGCAAAAATTACAAGACGAAATAATTGTGGTGGTGTTGATTATTGTGATGTCGGTGCTGCCTCCAATAAGGATGGTGATCGACGATGTCAAAGTCTTAGACAAAAACACAGTCATCATAGACGGCATATTTTATTGACTTTGATGCTCTTACTAGTTGTCTGCATTGTCAACACTTCATCAGTAAAAGCTGCTGACAGTTTAACTGGTAAGTGTCACATTTCTCTAGCTTTCTGCCTTTTCCTCTTTCCTTATCTAAAGTTTCTTAAAAGCAATAAAATGTTTTGCAACATTTTTCCAATACAAAACATACTTTATGCCGTAAAAAACCTTTCTTTTTGAAACCAAAAAAATTTGAAAAAGATAACACCTTTGCACCACAAATTGGGATTAGTTTAATTAAAAAAGTATTTTCATATAAGGAATTTCATATACTTTCATACATACATACATATGTACAATATATTTATCTGAATTGCCATTATTTTTGTTAAGTAAAATAAAAAAAATAGTTTTTGAAATTTTCAACAATACACCATTTCCAATTGCATTTCAGAAATTTATAGCTCTGTATCAGAAATTTCTAAATTTAATTTAAGTATTGTTTGATTTAAATTCATAAAGTCCTAATTTATGTTTAAATATTTCTAATTCGATTTCAGAAGTTTCGATTTGTATTTCAGAATTTTGTATGTATATATATTTCAGAATTTTAAATTGTATGTCAGAATTTTTCATATAAAATGCAATTAAAGAGTTTTGAAATAAAATTACAAAATTAATAAATACAACTTAACTTAATGCTTGGACACTTAAACTCTGAGAGGTGATGTTGAGTAGATTATTATTATAAAACAAACTTCTAGCAGGACTCAGTGTTTTTTTTACAATGGGTCAACGCTCCAATAACGGGAGAGTTATACATAAATAAAAATTGCTGTAAGTTATTGTCTAAGGGAATTATTCTTAATTATGTTATATTAATTATATAAAATTTTCTGGGGATCATTTTAATGGAATGATGTTAGCTAAGAGCAGTGTTGGCAGTAAATTTTTTTTAAAGCACCTACGCATACCAAAAAAAATCGTTTGGCGGGTGTGAAGATTTTACTTCAATTTTTTGTTACCTACAAAAAGCTAAAACTCCCATTGTGGTATGCCTTTAAACGCTTAATCTTAGGTAGACACTGCGGGACATTAAGGATTATAAATTGGCACCACATATTCACATTTTCTGTTAATCCCAGTTGAGCAGGTTTATAAAGTATGGTAACTCTAAAAGGGCATATGGATGTATTAAGACTAGGTAAAAATGGGATGGAAAATGTTCAGCCAAACTTATTGTTCATGTCGCAGTAAAATTTTTAAGACAGTCAAACCTTTTTGAATGCATGATTTTTGTTATAGGCCCTTAAGTGCAATAAGCATCTAGAAGAAATAATATCTAGGACCTGATTGAATTGAGGTGTTACTAACAGAGAGCGCCAGATATCTGGGTATCGTACAGGAGTGCCAATTGTCCTGAAGGGCGAATACGAAAAAAGAGGTCAATAAAGCTAAAAACATCATCGGTAAGAAATAGGAGCTATACATTATTTGTGGCATTATGAAAGGGACAACATAAAGAAATTCTTGTCCAAGGTTCAGAAAAGTGCTGTAAGCCACAATTAGCGCGGACATCATTGTAAAATTTTTCCATATTGGCGACAAGAAGTTTTTCAAAGGTAGAACAGACAGATGTGGAAAAGAAAGGATGCAGTTAGCTTGGCTTTCTTTGCCCTGTCCCTTTGTAATACCCGTAGATAAAGATAGAAAAAATGGAAACAGATGTGCAGCTGAAGTATAGAGAATAACTAGAAATTAAAAAAATAGGGGGAAGAGACCTACCAGATTCTCTAGCCAAATTCGAATTCACGATTTTAGACTGGTGATCTTGGGCACTTAGTCACTAGTGGACCGGAAACCCTACATCTAGTTTTAGTAAATCGGTTATTCTAAGGACAGTGTCACTAGAACACGGTATTTACTCTATTACTTAGCCATGATTAATATGGTGTTAGCTAATATAAGTCATGCTAGTCTATCATGATCAATTTTAGCAGATCTTTAAAAAGAATTAAGCACGTTACTTTTTGTATTTAAAAAAATATCATTCAGGTTATCAAGTAAATCAATGTCCTCACACCACAAAATCTGTGCGCAAAATGTTGTCAAACTATCCTCTTCAAATCTTAAAAATGACCTGTATTTTGATCACAAGAATACATGGACAACCAGCCGGACATACGGGGATCATTTAATCGGTCTTAGAATTAACTCTAAATTGATCAGTCGTATTGAAAAAATTTTTTATACTATTATTTTAAGGCATTACAAACAGCTGTACAAACGCATAATACCTCTACCACTTGTGTATGCATGTAGTTGAGATGTTGAGTTACATATTTGTGTAAATTAAGTAGTTTAGTATGTCATAAGAATTTTTCATGTCGTAATTGGTCTTAAATTAAATAAATTGTAAAAGGGTGTGTCTTTAGTGGTCATCAATCAGCAACATTGTAATAAGTATTATGACTGAAATTCACTCCTACAATTTCATAATAAAAATCTTGACACTCTAAAGCAACGAGTGTAATAGATAACCCAGCAAAATTTTAGCTTACCTAGTAAGTAAGCAAGTACTATTGGAGATAAAAAGACGCTAATAATTTTCGGGGCGAATATTTGGGGTTTTATGTTTTCGTTGGCCCAGAGTTCACGACCATCGCTTAAAAATTTTCTTAAAAAAATGAATTTTAAAAATTAGTTTTAAAATTAAAAGCCCCCTAAAGCAAGTTGTACTGGAAAGGCATGTTAACGAAATAACAAATGGAATGATAAACCGATATATATTCTTATATTATATTCTTAATTGAAACAAGCAAACAAGAAGCTGAATCAAATGACCATTAAAATTTTTAGTTCAAGAAATATGGGTTAAAATAGTTTCTTCTTATTTTTATGTATTTGCTTGTAACGATTTTTTAAGAACCCCTTTTCTAAAGTATTATTGACCACCTTGTTTAATGCACCCTGCTGGTTTCATATCTTTTTATTATATTTTTAAGTTTTTCATGGCCTTTCATAAAATCCCATTTCTTTGTCTTAAATTACAAATTTATCAAAAGAAATGTTTGTATTTAACATAAATTTTATTTAAAAATACATTTAGCGACCTTTTTTGTTTTAGATGAAAGAGTTTTTTAACTACACAACAGGCACACTTAAAAATTAAAGTGTTTATTAATTATAGTTCTTACCTTATTCAATTCAAATTGTTGCATTGTATTTAAATATATGCTTAATATGCATATTAAATGCATATTCTTTAGAGTTTTTCTAAACAAAATATTTGATTACGATAATAAACATTAAAAGTAAGATTTAAAAAAAATTTTACAGAAAATTAAATAAATAAAAACAAATTTTTTGTTGAGATTTCAAATTAAATTTATGAATACTTAATCTTAAACTGGCTGTCAAAATCTTAGATTAAACAACAATAAACATTTGGGAGGGAAAACAAAGTTAAAATTTAAGCAATAAATTTTAGAGAAACAAAATAAACACAAGAGCAGCAACATCAAAACCAAATATAAAAATTGTTAAATTTCAAAAGGGAGCAACAAAATGTTTGAAATAAAACAACAAAGAAGAAAAACAAAATATTTTAAATATAAAATAAATAAATTAAATGCTTGTACACGTTCTAAGTATGCCCAACAAACAAAAAATATATAGGAAAATTTGTTTTAAAATCTATTGTAAAAGGCTTGTTAATAATTACTAAAAAAATCACTGGCCACGACAGTGACATAAACTGTGAAGTAACTATTACTGCCATGTAGTTACTTTGATATGTTATGAAAACAAATATTTTGGGGATTTCCTGTGAAGTAACTATTTACTGCGATGTTGTTACCAGACTTAGTTAATTTTTGGAAACAACCTTGTTTGTTCAATCTTTAAGCCCTATATACATAAATTACATTGTGGTTTGTGGAAAAACAAAGAAATGTTCCTGAGTAACAACTGCAGTGTTGATACTTAAAAGTTGGTGTTATTTAAAGCAACATTTGTGGGTCTTCCTGTAAAGTAACTAATAACATATATGTTTGTGAAAAATAATAAAAAAAAAATGCGATCATCGTCACTGTTGAAAATACCTGTTATTTAAAAGTCACGTTCACTGTTTTCAGTATTCTTCAAAAATAACGGCATCGCTCATCTTTAAATGGCATAAATAAGACCTCTGCCGAAAATGCTTATGAGGCAACAAAGTAGGCGCTGCTACGCCCACAAATACTAAATACTAAATAAAGGTTGTTCTGCCTGACTGCCTTTTTTTAAATTTTGTTTACATATAAACGGCTTGTAGAGCCATAATTTTTTATAAAAAAAAGACGATGCCACGCCCACAAAAATTAAACCCCTTAAACTGGCCCTTTTACTACATTAACTTTTTTTAAACTTTGGTCGCATGTACAGAGAAGTCACCCAACCTCGAAATTCTCAAGGTAACGAAGTAGGCGATCCAACGCCAACAAAAATTCAAATCTTAATATGTGTGCTTTTGCTACACTGATTTTCTTAAATTTATGCAGATGTACTAAGTAAGGCTTAAAACATTTTTATGGTAATATAGTAGGTGGCGCCACACCCGCAAAATCAAAACTCTTTATTCTAAACCTTATCCATAAGAACTACAACGTCAAAATTGGGAAGGCAATTAAGTAGGTGGAGCCATGTGCACAAATACTTAAGTCTCAATAAAGGTACTTCTGCCTGACCGATTTTAATTAAATTTAGTCCACGTGAAACTGCTTCCAGAGTAAAAATTTTCAAGGCAAAATAATGTGAGGTACCACTCTCTTTACTTGTGATTTTACTTACTTTTACAAGGCATTTCATATTAAAATTAACAAGCAAAAAAAAGACAGGCCACGCCTACTAAAATTCGATTCTCAATACTTCTACTGCACTGATTTTTATAAAATTTTATAAACATATACATATGTATAAGGCCTCTAACGAAAAATTCTCAAGGTAATAAAGTATGCGGTAGCACATCAACGAAGATTTGAATCTGAGTCCAGGTACTTCTACTTCTTAAACACATTTTGTGTTTTTATTTCGAACAATTACATCTATAGCAAGGAGCATCTTTACAGGTGGAAGCGGTTCTACAAAAGCAACTAAAAAACCAGTACGAATGTCAAAGACAGATAACAAAAACTCACAAATTCTTTTTATTACTTTTTGAGCTTTTCTTAGATTCTACAGTTGTCGCTAGTAGAAAAAGAAAAACAGACATAAACATAAACAAATTTTTACAATTCTAAATACTGTTACTCAGTAGATTAACTGAGGCCACCTGTATACATGCGCCTTGATATATAGGCTCAAAATTCAGTATGAATAACTGTTATAACTTCAGTTTTGGTGATGATGCAAAGGGAGAGGGCTAAAGCGTACAATCGAAAAACACTACAAAACAACCGTATTTTTTATTATTAAATTTCGCATAAGCCTTTTTAGTTTAAATGGCGTATTTGCAAAATAATTTAATAAAAATTAGAATTTTTATCAAAGTTAAATAAAAAAATGTCTTATGACAAGCTAATTCTCCCATACAGTTATATTTTGCCTTAAAAATGGTTTGTTGGGATACGTTTGTGAAAATCCAACGCATGCATATGCACTTATGTTAATCGAATTTATAATGACAGATTAAGTGGTCCTCTTACAGTTTTGTAAAAGATTGACGGTTTTAATGATTGTTGAATACATGAAATTTTAAATTTATTAAATTTGCATAAGAAAAATGTTACATACGAATTTTTATAGATATAAAAGTTCATTCAGACATGCCCGTCTCTTAGCTACGTTAATCTGTCACAAATATTCCATTTATGCACCCACTAAAAAATTTATTCTGGACCTGATTACTACAAAACTTAAAGGTGGCAAAGATACTTTAACCCTGGTACGAACAATTATTTAAACAATATATTTAATTAAAAAACAAAAAGTTATATCAAAGCAAGGGAGATGGTACTTGACATAAAAACAGGTAAATTTTAAATAACATACTTCGAAAAACATTGACAGGAATTAATTAAGAACCTATCACAAGGCTTTTTTAAAACAAAATCCTTACTTATATGAAAGAGTTTATTTTATAATACACTAGTAACTGTCCCACTACTTCATAAGCGCAGCTTTAAAAATAAAACAAAGTATATGTATGTACTTAATGCGAAAAAGTACTATGACCATAAAAACAAAACTTTTAATTCATAATCTCCAATTTTCTATTTTTAAAATATGCAAAAATGTACCCAAAATATGAAAAAGTACTTTTTATCTACCTTAAGTTTAATAGTCCTCAACTTCATATTTTTAGAATTATAATCTTAAAAATGCAAAAAAAAAAAATACCAAAAATGTGAAATAGTACCCTTCTCCATTTTGGTGACATCCGACCTCAATCCGAAATAAAAAAAAAAAAAAAATAAAAAAAGTACTTGCTAATATCGGATTACTTAATTTTTAATAAAATTTCAATTCTAAGCTTTTACAATTTTAAAAATGAACTTATAGCCGAATAATTTAAAATCATTATAAAGTTAAAAAAGTTCAAGTAAATAATGATAAATGTATTACAAAATGATCCCGTTTTGTTAGTTTTTAAAACATAAATTTTATCAATCCTATGATATTTATCTTCGAAGCGCCTTTTGAATAAACAAAATTTAAAACACATTAATTCGTATAAACAAATAAATTCAAATTTTCCATGTTATTGCTTGTGTTTAACTTTAGTTGATTGGAACGCAGTGCACTTATGCATGTGTGCGTGGCGTCTAATATACGGTTGTGTTGATTTTGTGATCCCAATAGTTCTTCGTTTATGAACTTTCCTTTTCCGCGTGTACTAACAGACATGTAGGCGGTTTTCAACTCTCCAAATATTGACGTATAATTTTAGCGTCTGTGCAGAGTTGTTGATTTAAAAAGAAAGAAAAGACAATTTTTAAAACTTAAAGCAAGCAACAGGCTCTTAGATTATATTTTTTAATCATTTTTATTATTAATTTTTATTTACGTATTTTCTTAGGTTTCTTTTTTTACACAGATTGACGTGTGTTTGAAGTGGCGCTTAACTTTTCATGTTTCCTTAGTTTTACAAACTAACAATTTCTTTATTTAATTTAATAAATAAATAAGTAAAACAAATACTCTTACAAACCACACAATTTACTTGGATACATGATATAAATTTTATATTATAAAAGACAGCGCAAGCATAGACGGTATCTTTAGAAAAACGATCATTAAACAAATTAGTATAAACTGTAGAAATCTTAAGTAAATTGTGGCATATTTACATTTGATTAGGGTTGCCATTAATTTCTGGCTTAGAAACAGTGTGCTTTTTATTTATTTATTTTTTTTAAAGAAACAAGCGCTTTTTAAGTTTTTAAGACTTTGGCACACGTAAAATTAAAGCGATCAACTGACTTTAAAATCAGTTATTGAGTATAGCATGTTGTATGTTTGTTCGTCTGGGTGTCCACGTGATTTTTTTAAACAAAGTACAGGGGGAAAATAACGCATTCGACTCAAATCGAAATTAAAAAAATTCTAATAAGAATTCTTATATCAAAATCATTGACGATTCGATCGATCGAGTAGAATTTCGATTCAAAAAGAATGCCGTAATTTGCCCCCAGGTTGTAATTTTTAAAGATATTTGCAAAAAATACCGGTAATTCGAATATACAGTGAACTTTTTATAATGTGAAATTTCAATATAGTGAACTATCCAGTAATGTGAACACCAATTTTTTTTATATTAACGCTCTAAATATGAGTTGAAGTGTTTAGTTTTATTTTTTGAAGTAAATATATAATATTTAAAAAAAGTAAATTTGAAAAAAATCCGTGAATTTGCACAAAAATTATATGTTATGCTATAAAGTTTTAATACTTTCTACACCTTTTTAAGCAAAGAAACACAATATGGCGCTACAAATTTTTACAATTGAAAATGTGAACACATTCTATAATGTGAACTATCTTGGTTTTTATTAGTTCATATTAACGAATTTTCACTGTATTATGAAACAGGGGCATATATTTTTTACAAACATTTTTTTGAAATAATAAATGATTTTTAGTTAATTTTTTAAATGAAAAAAATTGCGTTCAAAAAATATTGAAAACTTGGCCTTTTTGAAATGCATTTCCATTTATTTTTTAAAATTTTTTTTTTACTAATTATAAAACAATTCATTGTGATGTCAAGTGCAATATTAATTAATACATACTTAATTTAATCATGTGTTGAAGTTTTGTACAAAAACATACATCATCTTGGAGCCTTGAAGTAAATGGGCTTCAAAAGCAGTTCACTAACTATAACTTAAAAATGGTTTGGCAGAATTTTAATCGAACGAAGAATGCTTTGATTTTCGCAGAAACGCTAAAAAGAGCAACCTATGCTTCGACCCATTCACAAAAATAAAAAAATGTCTTAAATTGTGTTTAATTACAAGTTTTTGGAAAGAAAATGTTAAAAAAAATATCTTTCTCTGATTGATTTTGCCACTACGAGAGGACTTAACAGAAAAATGGGTTTTAGTGGCTTCACAAAAATAATTCTTAAAAATTTATTATTTTAAGAACTGATTTGAAATTTGACTTTTAAGTATTTTGATATATTTGTAGATAATTAAAACATATCTTAAAGTATATAATTACAAAATAAAATTTTTTATTGCTTCAAAACACTAGAGTTGGGTCAATCGGTTACTTTAGTTCGTTTTTGGCAACAACCTCGTTCGTTTTTTCCACGAACCACAATGTAATTTATATAGGGTTTGGAGATTAAATGAACGAGGTTGTTGGCAAAAACGAACTAAAGTAATGAGTCGGGCACAGCTCTACAAAACACACATTTTTTGTTAAAAATCCAAAAATTACTTAAGTTCGATAAAGCGTAAGAAAAATCATAAAATATTATACTTTTTCCCCCTTATTTCATAAGTTTATATTGTTATTTAACAGCGTTTTTAAAAATTTGTTACTAATTTTTACCCCAACTCAAAAATGAATTAAGTTTTTGAATTGCCTAAATTCATGATTTCTATTCAAGTATCAGCGCGTAAGGCTAGAGACTTGAAGCATAAACTGCGGATGCTTTTTAAAGGTAGGATCACATTATCGTCGCCATGTACCGGCTACAAGAAAATTAGGCAAGTTTCTAGACTAACCATATGCAAATCGTTTCTTATTTAAACCAGAATAGGGGATTATCTGCTAAAATCTTAGGATTTAAATAAAATAATTTTGAAAATATATAGTAACTTTGAATTATCTGCACAACAACTTTGCACAATTTTTTGTGTAGGTAAGTCAAAATTGCTGTTATCTTAAATGCCTTCCAGACATATGTTCGTGTACATGTGAAGATAAAAGAGGATATTAGCGTGCCATGACAGAATGCCTACCACTGGCTTAATGAGTAACTTTTATAAGACGTTTATGTTTTGAGTACATAAATGGTAAAACTGGCTCCCGTGCTACGATGTGTCGAAAACTACCCACCACATTTTTAAAACTGTGCAGCTAACAAAGATCTTTTTATAGCAAAACAATTTTTAACTGCCGAAAAATATGACAAATGTGCAGGTATATAAAAAGCTCTTAAAACAAGTATTTTTACGAATATTGACAGAAAACAAATATTTTTCTCAGTTAAGTCAAAACACAGCAAGCGTTGACATTTTGTATGAAAATAGTTTTTGATACCAGAAACTGAGTGCAGATATCTTAAAATGCAGGTATAGAAAAAAAGAACACTTAAAAAAAATTTGTATGGACAATTGCCAGTTTTGTGAATAGCGGATAACGGAGTTATACAAGATACATATATACCACAATATAGAAATGGTGGCCCAAGAGTCGTAAATAAAGCACGCTTAGTGGGATATTTAAAATAATAATGAAATATCAACATAACAATTCAACGTTTTTTTACGTAATCTTCTCAAGAACTTTTGATGTAAAGTACCTTTTTTCAAACTTATTTTATTTAAATCCAAAGATTATTTCAGATATTTTATTAAGTTTTTTTTTTGTTTAAATAAGAAATCTTCTGTTCATGATTTTCATATATTTAGGACTGGGAGCTTAGCTTTATTTTCTTGTATTGACTTGCTCTACTTAAAGTTTCGGCTTTTGTGTCTGCTAGTTAAATACCCTTAACCGAGCCAATAAAGCACAATAGTGTGACCATAATATATCGCTTTTGTTTGCGATGTTGCCACATTATGCGCCGCCTAAAAAACAATTGTCCAATTTTTTGAATTGCGTACCAATGTGCACGATAAAAATCGGTGCGCCAATAGTGGGATCCTAGCTTTAAATTGTTCGATAAGCTGGTCAAACATAATTTTTCTCTTTCTTTTTTTTTCTCAAACTTTAAGAACATATTTGCAGTAATTCAGAAATAACAATCATTTTTTTTATTATTTCAGGTATACTGCAATCGTGTGCCAATGAAGGTGAAGAAGTTCAAATTGCCATAAAAAATTCCAAATGTTTTAAATGTGCCTGTGAGGTACGTACAAATGTGGTTGTTATTGATACATTATTTGTGAAAAAAATCTTATAACAAATAAAACTTCTTTCTTATATTTTAGTCTACAAAAAAATTGCTGTCAAATCGCATCTAATTTTTTTTTATAGACTTTTTTTTTATATATCTATGTATTGTATATAATACATATTTATAACTGAAGATTTATTTTTAAAAGTACATCCCGGAACTCTAGAAACATAAACTAGGAGTTAAAGGCCTAATATTAAAATAAAATAAAAGCAAAAGGTTTTAAAGTTTAAAAAAATGTTTTTGATATTAAAATTCTTAAGCGATCCTCGTTTTTCAATTCAGATTTGAACAAGTAAGAGTGCTATTCGGCTGTGCCGAATTTTACATACCTTCCACACTAGTCTTCTTGAATACTTAGCCATCGGATAAACGTTTTTGAAATGGAAGCTTTACAAAATTTTAATACAAAATTTTGCTACTTTGTGACAATAGTGGCTATATTTCTTGAGATAAATAGTGCTAAATTTATTGATTTGGTCCTACGAAAAATTGGATATTATAAGGTTTTGCTGATCTTTCGGTCCATAATTAACCGATTTGCTGATTTTAAATAGGGTTTTTCCTGGGAATATTTCTTATAAATTGACACTTAAACGCTTTCCGTCAGACTAAATGTCACTCCTAAAACTTGATTTCAACAAACACGCAGACGAAAATGACTAAATCAACTTCCCAATCTATAGGTACCCAGAATATACATATGTACCCTATGGGGTCGCAAATGAATATTATAGAAACTGCAAACGAAATGATAAATAATTATATAACTTTATCACTATGTTCAGGGAATAAATATTGCTAAAAAGAAACAAAAAAAAAAATCTGGCTGTTGCTAAAAATTTGTTTAAATGGTTTTTATATGCATTTATATTATGGATTCGTACATTCATGCATATGCATGCACTTATGTATGTATGTACGTGTTTCATTAAATTCACATTTTGAGTTATTTTTATTTTATTTATTTATTTTTTGGCAATAACTATCCTTTAACAACTTGACCTGGCCCTTTGCCAACTGATGTTGTCACAAAACTTCTAACTAAAAAGCATTCTCAACAAAGGCTGTTAAGAGGTTAAATGGTTCAAGTTGTTTTTTTTTTGCTGTTTTTAAAGTAATTTTTTCCTCTTTTTTATATTAAAGTTGTTGACTCTAAAGCAAAATTACAAAATCATTAAAAAAAGTTTATTTTTAAAGAGAATAAACCTTTTGTTTCAATAAAAACTAAAGTTATAAGCAATTAAATTGAACTGTTTTTAACCTATAGCGGTGCCCAACGAGAGAAAAGTATATTTGAGAATATATGGGGGTTTTTCGCATTTTGTGAAATGTACCTAAAATTTTTATGGGCTAGTCCAAACACGCACGTACGGACTAGTCGCGTTTACTCCAAGTCACTTGTAGATATTAGTATATGAATGTGTTTGTGTGATGCTGTGAGTCGTCTTTAAGCCTAACAAACAGGTAGTTATCCAAAATCTCTAATCGTCCTAACACGGAATCTTAAGGACGGTTGCACTGAAATGACATTCTCATGCATAAATCTCTTTATTTGTGTTATTGTCTAGAGAATTCCTTAAAAAATGTTTATTAACGATTTAATACAGATTCAGTGATTTTTATTCATCGATGAAGATGTCATAATGACGAGTATGTTTGGCTGTGTATATTTATATATGTATATTTATGCCAACAATTTTACTTCTTTATGAATTTGGTTAAAAAGCTGCAAACTGTTTTCCTTGATCCTAATTTCCATTTCTTTTAAATTTGTCATTTATCAGTGGTGGTGGTACTTTGGTCAGTTTTGAAACTTTTTTATTACTTATTAAGTCTGAGCTAAGTTATTGACCTATTTGTATTATGTATTGAAAAATAAAACTAAACAGTTTTAGTGATTGTTGCTGCTGCTTAAACTTAAATAATTTTAGTTGAAATTTTTATTCATTTTTCTAAATTATTTCTTAACAACTTGACGTATTTGATTCAATTGTATTTATGTTGCAGGAACATACATACAAGCAAATTGCATGCCATCGAACTTTCTTTGCAACAAAACGAAAAGATTATTGTCATCTTAGGCGCCACTTTGTGTGTCACTTAGCAAATCTCAATGTAGTGATTCAGTGCAGTTAGCATAAGTCCAAAGAGACCCCTTTAACATCCATTTTGTTTTATTTTTTGTTTCTAAATGCATATGTATGCACATATGTATGTATATCTGGAAAAGAGTTCAAGTCAACTGTCAACAATTTATATTTTGTTTTTGTTCATATTTGTTGTTGTTTATCAGTATATTTTTATTATTAAAATAATAAATATCATTATTGTTATTGCCGCTACGATTCCTGCTCTACAGTTTGGACCATTCACTATGTCTGTCCTTAAAGATGAAATATTTATGGCATCATAAATATGAAAATAAAAAAAAGAGCAGCAAATATCCATCCTACTTACATTTATAAAAATATTAGATTTTATTGAAAAAGAGAAAAAACATGAAATAACAACAAATTTGCATTTTTTTATTTTTCATGGTAAAAAAGGAGGGAAATGAAATTTTTTTTGAAGTAACACACACAAATAATTTAGTTCCTGTAGAGAAAATTTTAACACACTATAAAAACTGTATATAAAAAAAAATTTTGAAAAATTTAATATGCCCCTAAGCTTTATGAAATAAAATTAAATTTTATTTTTTTAAAAGAAAAAACTCTACAGTTACATATTCGTTCAATATTTTACAACAAAACTTGGCCATTTAGAATCCCGTTTTTAAAACCTTCGTGCATTTGGAGACTTAAGTATTAATGTATCTTGGACATTGCTAAGGTAGGTGCACACTTTGCACACGTTTATTTAGCCAGAAAATATTAAAATATTTTGATATGCTTGAAGCCTCACATGCAACACGAAATTAAACCATAAGCAATCACACTATGCAACCAGCAATAAAGCATGCCTGGTTGCAAAAACATGTTTCAGAGTGTGTACCTAGCATTAATCAATAAAATTACGAAGTCAGCTGGACTCTGACTAAAATTTTACAGCATATGCAAAATTTTAATTAAGGCCAAGGTGACCTACAGAATTAGGACTTATGAAGGGGTAATTATAATTTTGTAAAATTATATGCTTCGCTTGTAAAAATGAATTTGGTTCCGACAGGACTAAAGGGTTTACAAGATTATCGGGTTAATACCGAAGATGGGAGGAAGGGTCAATATTGAACCAATATTCACAAATTTGGTAGGATCTTTTTTAGTTATTATTTTTCGATACGGTATCTATTCGCCATTATAATTAAGTAACATACCCTATAACCTGACGTTTCAAAGCTTTCCTGATGCAAAAGTTCCCCACAAAATATTTACTTACATATTTACAACATATTTTGTTTATATGTATGTAATTAAGAAACAGATAAAAGCATTAAATCATTTGATATTCACATGGGACCCAAAATTCGGGGTTCGATCTCTCATTCGCGGTTTGAACCCAAGCCCAACCATGGAAACTACACGGTTTGCCATAAAAAATTTTGAGAGCCAACCTTTTAGGTTCATTTTTAATTTTGTGCGAACAGTAAAGACTTTTTTATCATCTCAAATTTTGGTAACATATTATATAAAATTTCCATAAAATTAGTTAATCTGTGTTTGGGTTTCCGCTTTCCCTACTTCTACCGAACTAACTTTTTGTCAAAATGTACGCATTATACTGGAGTTACTTTGGTGATCGGTCAATTTTTGGACCTCTCGGAGTTAATATTTTAGAATATAACAGCCTCACGCTAACTTTACTAAATTTTTCATATATTTAATATCTCTTCTTAGTCAGCAAAATAAGGACCACAAGACGTTATGTTACCAAGTTTTAAGTTTAATCCTGTAATGAACAATCAATAATTAACCATGGGTCCCATATAAGTCTGACCTATGGAAATCACATTTAACCTTATAAACGGTGTAGTGTGGGTTATGATATGGTCGGACTTGACCAACTAAAACTTTTTTGATGATTAACTTATTTTTTTTAATTTGAAAATATTTAAAAAAAAATTTTTTTCAATTTCCAGGCTTGAACTTTTTAGAATTATAATTATCTTTATGTAATATTTTTGCTACAGAACACATTATTAATTGAATTGTTTGCAGTTTTTCGTTAAAGTTTGTTCAATAACGTTGTCTAATTTTATTAGCCCTTTTCTTAAATAATTCTAACGTGTTTAAGTTAACTTTAGTTGGAATTTCTAGCTTTTTTATTTACTATTGGCTTGAAAACAAGGAGGCGGGTGCTATATCTCAATTTACATTTTAGCCCGAAGCCTGACTGACTGGCTGGCGACAGTTAAGTAGAAAAAATTTTTGTTGTTGTGACCATCACTGCTGTTGGCTACAATCGTTTGGATTGCAAACAGCTTTTAGCTAAAACAAGTTGTTTTAAGCCGTTCACACATATTTTTTTTTAAATCTATAGTCCCAGTAATAGCTAATGCCACTGCTGCGTTTGCTAATGCTGCTGCTGGATTGGTGCGCTTGTTCAGTTGAGTTTGGCAGCATATATATCGCACACTAAATTAAAAAACAATCAGGACCTAACCCTTTTGCATTCCTATAAAGCTGTTAACATCTTCATATACTGGATGACTTAAATAGGGTGTCAAGAAGCAGGTTGAATGACCTACTGAGATACCGCTTGGCCACAGGTTGGATATAGTACTCCAGGTTTTGAACCGAATACGCGTTCTACAGGACGTTACATCTGACGAGTGGAGTGCGGACCACTATTATAACCAACCTGGCGCAGTTGACACCCGGTGATGGCATACATTGTCACTTGGGGTCATGGTATCTTTGGAGACTACCAGTAAAATTTTCGTAGGAAGAAGATTTTTCCAAAATAAACAATGCACGCAATGATACGTGTGTTGAGACCCTTGATGGGCTACCACAGGTCTTGGCAACCACCAGCTTACTACCGAAAGTGCCCTGCGTACAAAAAAAATTATCTGTTCTTAGAAGTTTAAAGCACAACTAAACTCCAGACGAAGATGGAATACTCTAAGAACTGCTGCAAATATATCTTAAGAGATCAACATTGATGTTGTCGTAGCATATAAATTAATTTCCTACTAATTTTTTCAAAACCGAAGCCCAATTTATGTTATAAATTTTTTATTATCTCAGTGAGAACTGCAGCAATATGATCATTTTGAACCATTTGAAGTTTTCAAAATATTTTTTAATCGCTTTTGGTATCTAATTAAACGATAAATTTATAAACATTGTTATGTAAGTATGTATGCCAGTGTTAAGCACAGAAATAAAAATATTAAACGAAAACTCCATAATTCATCAAATAGTGCATTTAGTAACTTGTTTAAAGACCTTGAGTAATAAGAATCTATTTCAAAAGTTGGAATGTTTGATCTCAATGTTTGATGATTTTTTAATTGTTATTTTGTTGGTTGCAGTTGTTGCTTTTTTCTACAATTTCCTCTTTAATCTCGATAAACTAAACAGTTAAGACATTTGCATGTCACTTACATACATTAGACGGAAAAAAAAGTATGGTATAGTCGGTCAAGCCCGACCATATTATACCCTACACCACATTCGCATAAAGGCTATATGAAAAAATAAGTAAAAAATTTGGTGACATAAGGATAAACATGTAGGGAAAATTTTAAGAAGAAAAAGTAATATTCGAGCTATTTTTAGCCCAAAATGCTTATTCCGGGAGGACATTTGTATAGTGGCTATGTCCAAAACGGACCAATCATCACCCAAAACAATAGGCTTTAGACCAGTGCCAAATTTTATTAAAATATCTTTAAAATTGCGATAAGTACTTTGATCACAAGAATAGATGGACACCCAGCCGGATTTTGATTCGATCGGCATGCCTGAAGGTGGGTCTTAGACCATTATTTTTTAGGCGTTGCACACATCTGCACAAACGCATTATACCTCTCCCACGTATGTGATGTGGGTATAACAACAAGCATCAAATAGCATTAAATTTTAAATTATCTAAAATTGAAATTGACAGAAAAGTGAGCTTGATTTGAGCTTTTGATCAAATGTGTCAACAAAAAAAATCTTATCAAGATTTTACACAGAAAAAACTGAGTTGTAGAATCAGTAACAAATTTCAGAGAATCAGTAAATATTTTGTCTGGCTGAGGACCTACAACGAAAGTTGTAAATTTAGACAAACAATTTTGAAGAATTTTAGTTTCTGTTAAAAAATTTTGCTGAGCTGGTTAAATATTTTATTTGTCTAGGCGAAAATTTTGTTTGATTTAAAAATCAAATAAAAATATTATTAGAGACTATTAAATAACTTGACTAAAAAAATAAATTATTTTGAACAAGAATTTGTTTGAAAAATTTTTTTTGTAGTTCTTTGTGTGTTATATTTGATTGGATTTAATTCAACCGACGAATAGTTTAGATATAAATATGACAGTAAAAAATATAGATTGGTTTTAAATCATGGCGAAATTAATTATCAGATGAACGCATCGCAGAAAGAATTTTTATCTTTTTTTCTTTTTTAAATATGGAGTTTTACAACACCGTGGTGCAATAACTTAAAAAAAATTTAAAAAATTTTTATATTAATATTTCTTTTTTTAAGTCTTAATAGACTGGAGTGTTGCCTTTACACCCAATAAATTTCAATAATTGCGGAATTCGCGCGAATTATTTGAATTTTTCGAGTTATTCCAAATAATCAAGTTATTGAAAAATCTTAATCGGCTATTTGGCCAAACTTAAAATTCCAAACCAAAATAATTAATTGCTCGAATTAAATCAAACCCCGATTATATTTACTCTCTAGTACACACATTTGTACATGCATACAAGTCAAATTTCAACAGCTTAAACAGTGTTTGGAAAATAATAACAACAAATTCAAAAACATTTCGTATTCTTCTAGCTTTTTCATACGATCCAACACACACGACTGGCCAAACAAAAAAAAAATTTAAATAAAAATGCGGTAGCAGCTCTTCTTCTTTTTTATTGTTGTCAACAGATACGGACTAACACATAAGTTACGCATTCACAAGCACACACACTTTTACACGCAAGGTCGTTAAAGGCCGTTTGCATAGCTGGAAGGCAAAACAGGTTAAAACGGTATATATAGACGAACAAAACCGACTTTATTATTACCTACACAACTTGCATGAGCTTTAATAAGAAAAAAAATTTTATTTTTTGTACATATAGAAATAAAAATTTTAAAATTTTACTTAAGAAATGCTAAATTCGTTTTAATTTGTAAAATGTTTGTAATATTCCATAAAGGTTGTTACGGGGGGGAATTTAAAAAAGTGACGAGAAAAAATAAAATTTCAGTTAAGCTAAAAATTGCTAAAATCTTTAAATGTTTGTCACGCAATCACGCCTAACCGATTATTAAGAAATTTTAATCATAAGTGATGCTTATTATGAAGGGCAAAATATAAAGCTTTTTAGATTTGAAGAAGGCGTGGCATCACCTTCTATTCAAACTATTTACTTAAATCATATAAATTTTAAATTGCTAGAATATCCTTCACCCAAAAAGTAGGCGTGACACCTCTTCATCTAATATTTACTTAATGATAAAAATATACATATTTCATATAGGTATATATGCCATTGAGACCTTTATTTTACCTAAAAATAGATAGAATTAAAGCGGGGCGTGTAGCAACTCCCATTAAATCGGGAAACTTAAATATAAAGGTGCATTAACTAAACTTCGCCTGGTTTATTTTGATATCATAAATATTATTATAGGAAAAAGTCAATAGGCTGTAATAAAAGGGGAAGCAGTTCCCTCCCTCTCCTCCTCCCGATGTCTCTCCTAGCTGCTTAATCTGTAAACTACAGATATTGTGTGATCAACTTTGATATGCAGACTTCTATTTAGGCTGAAAGTATAGCGCATCGAAACGTGGCAGACTATTATTTAGGTTATAAATATAGCGCACTGCGTTATTTTGAAAAAAAAAAAAAATAACAAAAAGGGCATTTTGCTTCTGTTCCAAATAAACTAAATTTAATGGCATATTTTTACAACCATAATAACTAGATTGGATATAAAATACTTGTGATTCTTTAAATGATTAAGTTCTATTAGCAATAGGTCCGGCAAGGCAAAACAAGTTTACCTGTATCTATGTTAAAAAATATTTCATTCGGATAAAAAAGTCATACTTAGGCGTTAGAATTCAGTCATATACATTTATTTCAAAGAATCGATTAATTAAAATACCTTTTATAAATTTTATTTATTTGTTTTGTAAATTTTAACAAAAAATGAGGACATTAGAGTTATAACGAATTCACCCTATAGCAAAAATTGTCGTTCATGCTTTATTTATAACTTGCTTTGTTGTTAATAAAAGAAAAGATAGAGTCAATAAAATAAAATAGAGAGAAACATCAAGAGAGAAAATAAGCATGCGTAACTGTATAAATTACTTATGTATTTATTTATTACAATCAATCATTTTGACATACACACACACATGTATCCATTTAATTACTTAAAAAATTATACATTCAGAAAAAAATTTATTATATTTGCTTATTAATAACTACTATTACAGAAAATTAAAATAGAAATTTAATAATATTGCAAAACGGTGTATTTATAGCCTTCACATAGTGTTAAGGGTCATTCCGTTTGTCCTTTTTTCAATTTTTATTGGCGACCTCATTAAGTATATATATTCTGGAACCTATACACAGGAAAGTGGTTTAAGTTATGCTCATATTTGTCCGTCGGTTAAAATCAAGACAAACACGACCAACCACACTTCGATGTCAAACTATTAGGAGCACTTCTAGGCAGATCGCTATTTTTAATCAGAAGGATAGGTCCACTACGGACCGAGATATAAGCAAAAATCTACACCCACGTAACTTTTACTTTACGCAACAAATAGTGTTCCCCTTTATAAATAACCAAATGGTGTTCCAATACATTGAGGCAAAACATCTTGGCATTCACCAAGATCTTTGCCTTATATGGAAGCCACACATAGATACTAAGTTAAATAAATAAAATTTAAAACAGCCCAAATTCATTGGCGGTGTTGTTAAAACAAAGTCCTAGGAATGATGACTTGTGGTCCTCGGAACATCCCTAAGGATATACATGTTCCACTAGTTAAGTGCGAAATCCTATGCTACGTAGACAAGTATTTGAATAAACTAAAAACACATCCCAATCCACTCGCTCGAAACATCTTACAACAAAATTGAATAACTTTAGTTTGAGAGCATACATATGTATATTTCAGTCTGGCACTGGCTGGACTAATTTAAATATTTAGTTTAAAGATTTGAACACTTATTCTTAGTTCACAGAAGTGAAGATTTAAATAAACGGTTTTCACTATTGGCGATAAAATGCCTAGTAATTTTCATATTAATGGTAACTATGGTAAACAACAAACAATAACAGTAAAAATTTAAAATTCACCTCATTTACCATAAATACCAAACTTTCTATACATTTTATCACTAAAAGTGAAAACCGCTTAACACATAAAAAGGCTTTTTAGATATGGCCACCCTGTGGTAAAGATATGTCTTTAAATATATATGAACAAAAAGTATAGTGTGAAATAAGGCGAAAAACTAAGTTTTCTATTTTGAATACCTAACTTAAACTTTCGTATTAATTTTTCTTAATTATAGATTATGTTATTCATATAACAAAAAAAATTTATAAAGGCGTGAAAGCATTACGGAATATAAAGCTTTTACAAAAAACAATTAAAATCGCAAAATGAGTCTAGTAGCTTCATTATGACCTCATAATTATGTCAGAGCTGCACGTGATTGTAGCCTTTTACATTTCGTGTACTGTAGGATTTTTATCATTTACACTATCAGCTTATAGTGCTTGTGGTAGCCGCCTTTAACCTCATGTATTCAGTTATTATACCCTTCACATAGTGATAAGGGTATATGTATATCAGTTTGTAATTCCGTTTGTAATTTCTTTTTTATCCATTTGCGACCCCATCTACTTTATATATTCTGGATCCTTGCATATAGGGAAGTCCCTTTAGCCATGTCCTTCTATGTGTCTGTTGAAATAAAGTTTCCGGAGTCAATTTAGGTACTACGAACCAGGTATTGGCGGCAAACTATCAGAAATATCCTTGAGATGATCACTATTGAAAATGAGCTTTATCACAAACCTAGATATTGGCAAAATACTGCGATTGCCCCATTTTTTTTAGAACAAAATCCATACAAAAAATGTAACAAATGTAACAAACTGGCAACGCTGTTAAGCATTTATGTATATGGATGTGCATAAATATGCATTAAGATTCTGTATGTATGTTTGGACGTAGGTCTGTATGAACATGTATTGTTGATTTCGGCACACGTTTGACTATTCAAACGCAAAAGAAGGTGAAGGAGCTTGATAGTTATGGCTTATTATCGCTCTTAAAACTTATGCAAAGGCAATAGATGTATATCGCATCATACCTGTATATTGTTAGTGCTTAATTTGTTTTTTTTAAGCATAGTGTGTGTATGTACATTAGACCGAACATTTTTTGTATGGGAAATTTTTTTTTTTGCAAAAAAAGTGTACCGCCCCCTCAAATTGTTCCTTTTTATGCCAATAGTGAAATTCCAAAATCTAAGACTGATTGCCCTAGGTTAAGGCGTGGCACATGCCCACTGAAGTGGCTAAAACTGGTTTATATGGACTTTTCACATGACAAGGCAAAAAATTATAAGTAAAATGTTTCATATATGTCTGTAATATATTATTTTTTTGAAATTAACTTACGTTTAATGATTACTATTCTTCGGCAAATGCTCACGATTTGTTTTTTTTTGTATGCTCACGATTTGTTGTTGTTTACGTTGATTACTGACAATACCAAAGCGTGTCTAACTCAGTACATCGAACACAGTTCCCCCATTCTTACCGTCTATGTAAACAAATATTTGATTTGCTAAATAAAGTGTTGGCAACAACAGAGTAAAGTCAACCACGGGGCAATTAAAAGTGTGTAAAGAGTGAAGCGCAGGTATTTTGAGCTTTTAATCATAGAAACATTATTGCTAAAAAGAGAATTTATATTGATGGTATTTGCAAAATGGACACAAGAGCTAGTGAAAAAATTTATTTATTAGGATATGACGAAAGCCAAATTGTTGGATCTAAGCTGCCTTCCAATGGACAAGTTTTGAAAGTTTTGTTTTATAACATGCGCAAAGTGAAATTGGATCTTCGTTCAAGTGCATATCTGGTTATCAAAGAGGTCGAAATTTTTTGGAATAAAGCCCGTATTCCATTTCGTCAAATTGATAGAAGTGTTCAAAAAGTTGAATCTTTATATCACCAATGGAAAAATCTGCAAAAAACGTGCAAACGCAGCACACCACTTCAAAAAAGGCGAGAAGATGAGTTTATTAAAAATATGGAAAACTTATTTGACATTGCGCACGGGAATGCGTTAGATTTAATTAAAATAGAAGAAGATAAAGAGTTTTTGAAGAATCAACGTAAAGAAGGTAGACCTGGTGCAATGGTGGGATGCGATCGTTCATTATTTGAAAAAGAAAAGCGAAGAAATATTCGTATTGAAAAAGAGGTAATGCGAAAAGAAAAGCAGGGCGAAGATCAATTCCAAGGATTCCTGACAGCGAATGATTTGAGTGACAATACAGAAGAACTAATTGATGAATACGATAGTGATGATAATACTGACCAAACTGCGAACTCGAACTCTCAACAAAAAAACAGAAAACGAGGAATGAAACATTTTATCACTTCCAAGCTTGTTGCGACCTTAGACAAGGCCAAGGTAAGTGACAGGGATGCAGTACGTATTCTGATAGCTGCGGCTGAAGCATTGGAACATGATATCAGTACACTAGTAATCAGTAAGACATCGATTCGGCTTTGCCGTAAACAATTACGTTCGGAAACTGCTGCAAACCTGATGATGGATTTTAAAAACAAAGATATAAATCAAATTACTGTACATTGGGATGGAAAAATTTTACCATCGATCACAGGAAATGCAAAAGTAGACAGATTACCAGTTGTGATAACAACAAATGGCATTGAACATCTACTTGGAGTACCTGCCCTGTCAGCTGGTACTGGAAAAGAACAGACAGACGCCATACTCAAACTATTAAATGAATGGAATCTAACAGAAAAGGTATTTAAAAAACAATTTCTTATAACAGTTAATATAAACAACATTCTTTCCAAACAAGGTACAAGCTTTATGTTTTGATACTACAGCGACAAATACAGGTAGATTACAAGGTACTTGCATTTTATTAGAACAACACCTCAATAGAGAATTGTTATATCTCCCTTGCCGTCATCACATATATGAACTCTTGCTGAAAAGTGCTTTCGTGAAATATGATTTAAAATTAAGTGGACCGTCATTAGATATTTTCCAGCGTTTCAAAAAATATTGGCCCAAAATCAATCAACAAAAATTTGCAAGTGGAATGGTGGATAAAAAAATAAATCTTGCGCTTAACATAACTGAACAAGACCAATTAGCCCAATTTGCTCAAAACTATGCCACTAAACAACATCCCAGGGCAGACTACAAGGAGTTATTGGAATTGAGTCTTATATTTCTTGGTCGAAACACAGAGCCTATAAGGTTTAAATCACCTGGAGCGATGCATCATGCCCGATGGATGGCTAAAGCGATATATACGCTCAAGATTTTTCTTTTCCGCCACCAATTCTCAATGTCATCAGATGAGGCAAATGCTATACAAGATATAAGTGTGTTCATTTTGAAAGTTTATTTGAGGCCGTGGATTGAGGCGCCAATTGCCGCGAAAGCACCTTTAAATGATTTAAATTTTATTAAAAATATTATTAAATTCAACGAAGTGAATGAAATAGTAAGCAATGAAGTAACGAGCAAGTTTTCGAACCACTTGTGGTACTTGACACCAGAAGCAGCGGGTCTTTCATTTTTTGATAATGCTGTAGACGTTGGAGAAAAGAGGAAAATGGTTGAAAATCTCAAAGAAGAACAAAATAATGAGAATAAAAGAATAGTTACCAACATAAATGATTTAAACCAAAAAAATATTTCAGACTTTGTTAATAAAAAAACATTGAGCTTTTTTGAAAGGTTTAATATTGAAACTAACTTTCTAAAACTTGACCCTTCCAAGTGGCCCAATGAATCCGAATTTCAAAAGGGAATGAATATTGTACAAAACTTACATGTTGTTAATGATACTGCAGAGCGTTTTGTAAAACTTATGGAAGAATATAATGCAGCTTTAACAAAAAACGAAGAAGAGAAACAATATATCTTGCAAACAGTAACTGATTATAGGAAAAAGTACGGTAGCATTAATAAATCAGACCTTTGCGATTAAGTTTAAATGTTTATTAAGAATAGTAATCATTAAACGCAAGTTAAATTCAATAAAATAATATATTAAAAACATATATGAAACATTTTACTTTTAATTTTTTGCCTTGTCCTGTGAAAAGTCCATATAAACCAGTTTTAGCCACTTTAGTGGTCATGTGCCACGCCTTAACCTAAGGCAATCAGCCTAAGATTTTGGAATTTCACTATTGGCGTAAAAAGGAATAATTTGAGGGGGCGGTACACTTTTTTTGCAAAAAAAAAAAAATTAAGTTCGGTCTAATGTACATATACCCTTTACATAGTGGTAAGGGTATTTATCTGTCTGTCATTTAGTTTGTAATTTTTTTAATATCCATTTGCGACCCCATAAAGTATATGAATCCTTAAACATAGGGAAGTTGATACAATTGTTCAAATGTTGTGAGTTTTCTGTTTTGAAAACTATGATGGTGTTAGCGCTCTAATTTATATTTTAACCTTAACTCTTATTTTATGTTGTCTGTTTAATAATTTGAAATAATTATATGTGTGGCAGTTGAAAAGCTTTAATAAAAAAAAAAATATTTATAAAATATTACGAGTTTAAATAGCATAAATGTACATAATTCAGCATATAATTATTCTGATTGGAAATAGCTTAAAGCTACATAAACAAAACATAGTGTGAATATACATGGATAAAAGTATCTAATAAGTCTCTATTTTTGCTCTACTGGTTGATAGTACATATTTTACAAAAACAATTTAAATTATTTTTTTTTACATTAACTTCCTTTTGTTAAAATTAATTGTAAGCTTTAAAGTTGAAAAAGTAGATAAATATATATGTAATAGATATTTTAAAAACACAAACTTTTTCGAATTACTGCGCTTAAAAAAGTGACTAAATAGTCTTATATAGTAAGTATAATAAAAGTAAAAAGTTTTTTTCCCGAACGGGAACACTTTAGATAATAAAAAAAATAAAATTATATTTTTGCATTAAATAAGTAACGTTTTGAATAGAAATTGTTTGAAGGGTAAATATTACGTACGTTTAACTATTTGAGTGTCGCTGGTTGGGGTTTCTATTCTCTGTTTAATTTTAATTGAGTTTTTGATTTGTTGCAGTTTGGCTTTTTATTATTATTTATTGTTTTCGTTAAACTGTAACGTTGTAATGTAGATTACCTTGTATAACTTAATATTAAAAACATGATCAAAAGACTCTGTGTGTGATTAGCGAAAACAAAAAAAGAGCCTTCAAATGCTCATAAAACTAAAACTGCTTATTATTATAATTTTTATTTAATAAATAAACTTTTATAAATTGCAAGTATTTTGGCATAATCAAAATCTATTATCAAATGATCTTGAATTACATACAATGAAAAAAAAACCAACTAAAAGTAAGAATTTTATAGTCGGTCAAGTCCGACCATATTAAACCCTTAACCTCATTTGTATGAAGGATTTAGGAAAAAAAAGCTCGATAATATTTGTATTCAGTTGAATAGTTGGTGGCATAAAGATAAATATGTCTGCAAAATTTTGAGAAGGTGAAGTAATATTCAAGTCAGCTATAGCCAAAAATGTTTATTCCGGGATGACTTTTGTATG